>JAHBCN010009331.1:0-35446 GCA_019359885.1 Listronotus oregonensis | reverse complement strand
ACAAATTATATTACAAATTAGAATTAAATCACACCAGTCTTTAAGGTAAAGGAGTTTACAAAATACAGTTTTTAATATATAGTCTGTCTTAAAGTATATCGCTCTGGCTTTTAACGGACAATACCCCAAAAACCTTTAACGATTACCTATTGTGTTTGGGTGTAGTTCATAATGGCAGGGGTAGGTCAGGTATTTCTTGAGTATTGACCATTAGGTATATAAATATTTCGGCTAATATTTTAGTGGCAGTGTTGAATAACCGTTTTTACTGTGCGTTTCAAAAAAGGTTGTTTTACGAGAATATACCTTTTCGCACACAGGCGAAAATCGGGGAAAAGCCGGCCATAAATAGTAGTATCGATATGAATCACAAACATGTTTAAAAAAAATCGTAAAAAATATTAAAACTAAGTAAACTTTTCATTTAAACATTTTGTTTATTTTTCGGCGATTGAAGTTGGATTGACATTAACAGAGAGGGGGGTAAACCATTTTAACAGAATTGTAGGATTGAGATATTTAAATCCTGCATTTTTCCAAATTGACTTGCCTTTGTCACTGTTGAGTGCCTCAATCCGACTTCAATCTGTTTTTTGCCGAATTTTTTAAATAGTTTATATTGAAATTTTGTAAATTTAGCCTCTACAAAAAGCAATAAGGCTTCGTCCGCTGCAAATGGTATTTCACATTCTTTTGAAAAAATTTTTTATATTTTGATGCAGGGTTGGGTTGGAATGCAACATTATTTAACACATCTGTTCACCCATTTCCTTCGGCCCCAAACTTCATTTGAGCAGCAAATTTATTTTTCCCGGGCTTCGATCTGCTCGCAACGGTTCAGTTCTTCTTTTTTTTGATCGTTCACTCAAATCAAAAAATCCAGTGAATGGCCCCCCTCTACTCGATGAATTTTATCCGATTTCGGCTGGTTGAGCTTCATTCATTGACAAAAAAAACTCCAACTCAATATTTAACCAATCTCGATTTTTATTTTCAAATCGTTTTATTTCTTGATCTATCCGTCAAAATCATTTGTCATTAGATGCAAAACAGGTTGAAAAAAATGTGTATGAAACTTTAATCAGTAAAGGGCTAATTAAACAAGAAGCTTTAAAAAAAAACTGTCTACTTACAAAAACTCAATATCATCGATGAGGAATATTATTGGTATGAAGATAAAAAGAAAAAATCTGTATTTTTAATCCACCCCTATAGATAATAGTGATCGGACCTAAAAGAAGAAAAATTATTGTCTTTATGAAAGCGGAGTTTTCCTACTTTGGATAAACTGAAAAAGCTAGACGAAACCAATATAAATATTAGCGGGCCACCCCCCATAGAGTTGTTTGTAAAGAAGATTTAAATACCGCAAAATAGAAAAAGACAAGTATTTTAAACCCAAATTACCCTTAAAAATTTAAAAAATATGGTTAAAAAAACAGATCCATAATTTACCTTAATGAAAAATGGTTCGATATCACACACAGTATCCAAAGGATGGGTTGATTCCAGTTAAAACTGCCCGACGAAAGCACCCTTTTTATAAAAGGGAAACGCATTACCATAATAACAAAGGTTCAGAACCCAAAATTTTTCCCAAACTGCTTGCTGTTGTCTGCAAAGAATATTAAGGATTTTAGCTTGAATTGTCATGAGGGTACAAGTGCAGAACTTTTTGAAAACTGGTTTTTAAAATTTTCTTTTAAAAATATTCCAAACAACAGTGTTATTGTCATGGGTAAAGCAAGCTACCGAGCCGTCTGCTACCAAAGCACCAGCTTCATCAAGTTCAAAAACTGAAATCGAAATTTTTGAAAATGATATTTATTTTGAATTCAGTTACAAAAAGCGCAACTTTTGGAAGTCCTAAATTCATATGCAATACAAAAACAATATGTATGTGATAATTTGGCTGAACAAGCTGTCTTTTCGTCTTCCTCCGTATCCTTTTTATGTTTAACCCCAAAAGAGCATTGTGGAACCAAGTAAATCAAAGATCAGACCAGAAAATGTTACACCTACTTTAAGTCCCAGTGTTATAAATTTGTTAAAAAATGTTAGAACTGGAAAATTCACTACAGCACATTATAAATATTGAGGACTTTACATTCCCTTTCAAAAAAAAACATAAATCTATTGTAATATTTTTAATGATGACTCTATAGTGAAAACTTGATATTTTAATTTTTATTTTAATTTTAAGATTATACCTACTAAATAAACAATAAATTATTTTAAAATATATTATTAAGTCCGTCCCCAATGTTCTGTCCTTTAATACCTACCGAACCGCTTTTTTTGTTTTCGGCAAGTTTTAATGGAAGTACAGAACTTTGAGACAAACTATACCTAATTTAATTTAAAATGGGCAAAATGATTAAATGAATTCTTTTTATTGGGGATAAAAGCTGATGTTGGCATTGTTTTACATCTCAATTTGTTTTTTGTTTTTTTGATAACCCACTAAGGTTTGTTCTAAGTACCAAGTGAGTGCCGGATTTTTAAATATTTTTATTTGAAATGAGAAATTTATAATTATTAATTTTTTTTTACATTATTTTTATGTATTAAATTAAATAATTTACAGAACTTTCAAGAGCAATGATTAAGGGGCAAAAAATTCCTGGAAAAGACTTTACCTGACTTTCATTTTGTTTTATGCGAGCCAATTAATTTTAAGTCTCAGTGATTTCTAATAAATTAAGGTTTCAAAGGCAACACTGCCATTCAGAAAAATGTTTTCAGAGTTTTATAAACTCGTATAATTTTTAGACTTATAATTGAAACGCCTTGAAAGAATCTTGATTTTTGTAAAATAAAGTTTATTAAGTAAAGTATTAAGTTAGAGATATTTCTTTTTTAGTAATTAGTACAGTCACCTCCGAAATCTTTGCGTAAAAATTTATGAGTAGTTAGAGGGTGCCTCAAATAACAAAAGTGTCACAAAGGCGACTTGCGCTTTTACCCTGGGGGTGGATGACACCCCTTCTCGGAGGCTGAAATTATTTTATCAAAAATAATCCCAGAAATAAATAAAAGGACTAATGCTGAACAACTTTTATTTATAAAGTTTTTTTGATACGTCTATATGTTTCAAATTATTAACGATTGAAAATGTTGATTTTTCATGAAAAAAATGCATGTTTTGAAACTGTTTTTTACAGATAACTCCAAAACTAACATTTTTCCAAAAAAAATGTCTTTACCAAAATAACGGAAAACCGATACATTTTTCGGAAAATATTGCCACGCACTTTTTTTAAAAGCAGTGTTTATATAAAAACTGGTGTGACTATGATGAGTCACACCAATTGCTCAAAAAAAGGGAAAAGTAAGAAAATTAATACGAACTTTATCCTGTGCACAGGTTAGCTTCACGCCAAAGCAAGCTGTAGGTGTGCGTGCAAACCTACCCGCAGCTCAGGGTGAGGAATAGTGAGTTCGTTATGGCGCCACCAGTTTTCTTACGGACTACAAACTGGAAGTCCCCTAGATGTTATAGGAGCTTGCTTGGGCGATCACACACCAGTGCACGACAAAACAAAAAAAGTTAACATATAAGCATTAAAAAAACTGACTTGGTCAATACTCATTAAAGAGAAGAAAAATAATAATAATAATAATAATATAATAATACAAATTATTCTGGTATCAGGTGAGCTAAATAAAACTCAAAAAGATTAAAAACAAATTACATTTATTTAAAAATAATTTCTTGACGATTTAAATTTCATAAATTAAAAAAAAGTGGTTTTGAAGTATGGTTGCAAGTCTGACTAACCGGAGTAAAATTTGAGGTAAATTATAAGTTACAGTTGAATTTAGAAGTTATATTGAGTTTAGGATTATAATTGAATTAAATAAATAATTAATTTGGTGCTTATACTTGAATTTGGAGGTTATACTCTGAATTGGAGTTATACTTGAATTTGGAGTTATACTTGAATTTGGAGTTTATACTTGAATTTGGAGTTATACTTGAATTTGGAGTTATACATTGAGTTTGGTTATACTTGAATTTGAGTTATACTTGAAATTTGGAGTTATACGAATTTGGAGGCCATACAAACATGGTAGGCTTAAAATTTAACCATAAAAAAATAAAGTTTAATACAAAACTAAGCAAATGGCTGAAGGCCTTAAGTAATTATAAATCTCAAGAAACAAACAAACAAACAAAGGAACCGGCTGAGGGCCTTAAATAAATTTACAGATAAAAAAATTAAAAATGTGAGGGCTAAATAAATTTACAGGATAAAAAAAAATTAACAAAGAGATTGGCTGAGGCCTTAAATAAATTTACAGGATAAAAAAAAATAATTAACGAAAGAATTGGCTGAGGGCCTTAAATAAATTTACAGGATAAAAAAAATAATTAACGAAAGAATTGGCTGAGGGCCTTAAATAAATTTACAGAAAAAAAACAATAGTATCAAATAAAAGAAGTGGCCGAAGGCCCAAGGAGAACTATTCAATAATACAAGTCCTCAAAATACAAAATCAACTAAATCAATCAATTAAATACAACTATGCAAACAACAGGCCATTCGTGCTATCGTCGTTGACAGAACATACCAAAAATAAATAAAATTGTTTCCACAAATTAATTTAAGACATTAAAAATAAAATATTATTGGTTACTAATGGCATAGCTGTTTCTGCGCATTCATTAGGGATAAAATCAAATCATACATCACTGATGTTTAATAAAACCAAAAACTACCAAAAAAACTCTCTCGATTAATACCGATCTTGATTTATGATTATATAAAATTGAAAAGGAATTTTATTAATGCGCATGCCTGCCTCTTAATTTTATTAATGAAACTTACAAAAAAGAATTTACATTTGTCAACAAGAATAACACGAATAACCAAAAAAAACTTCAAGTTACTACAATTAATAAATCAATATCACTCATATCGATAATCGATATACACAAAACATCCCTACACTCATTAAAAGAGCATAATAATCAATATTAATTAAACCTTAAAGCATTAGAAATTTACAAAAAATTAACATTAGAATTTACAGTCAATAAACCGACATTCCTTGCCAAGCACAGCACAGTTTAAGAAAAACAACCAAAGTTTGAAATTTATACATGGCTAATCAAATATAAAAAAATGGTACAAAAAGAATTTAGTATAAAGTAACGTAGTAGCTTTATATATCGACATATCGGCTGAAAAGGGACATAATTAAAAAAACATTGTTTTGAGAAATTAGCCAACAAAACAAATCTGAATTATTTTAGGTATTATTACGTAAGTAATAAATAAATACTCATCAAGTATTTCTTTTACACTAAATAAAGAATATTTGACCCCTATAATAGTATATTAGAATTTTTAAATTATTTTGATTTTAAGCAAAAAACAAAATTTTATATATATTTTTTTTAGCTTATGTCATTTTACTTAGAAATAAATTAACACAATTTCAACAGTTTTAAAGTTATCTTTATGTATTCTTAACTAAAGCTTACTTAGCAAAGAAAGTACGGAACAATAATGATACATCTCAAAATTAAAAAAAATACAGGCTTTAAAACAGATAATCAAGAGAAAAACTAATTATCAACTGTCAATTAACCCAAAAACTGATTAAGAAATTCCCCAAAAAAAGATATTTATAACATTACAGAAAAAACTATTATAAAAAGGCCAGACAGACCAAATTTATATTTCCACAATGTAAAACTAAAGCCAGTGCCTGTAAGATTTTAAAATAACTAAAATAAAGTGTTATAAGTTGCCTTCGTCTGAGAAAAAAACAAACTGTATTGAGAATAATAGCCCTTATTTCAGAATACTTTCCCAACATTCAAAAATTATGCGATAAAACGTAGGAATATTAGAGTAATCAAAAAGTAATATTAGTAAAAACCAATCAATATGAGTGCTTAACAGATAAAAAAAGAAATTAATTAAACTTACTTAGGTTAAAATGTGGCCTCGAAGTGGGCGGCTTGAATCAAATCTAATAATCCTGATTTTCAGAGACCATCTTTGCAAATTTCACCATTAATTTTCAAAAATATTCACACAACAACAAAACTGGAGCCTTTGCAAAAATTTATGGATGGTTTAAATTAAAAATCCCATACGGATGACCACGATATTCGCAGTAAAAATATTAAACCAATGTCGTTTCACCAGCGGCCGCCATGCAAAAATGGCACAGGCCGGCTGCAGCAGTTGAAAATAAAAATCGGACCAACCACTCGTCAGCGCATCCAAGATAGATTAGCTCGAATATTTAAAAAAAAATAATTTAATGCTGTAGACAATTTACCCATTTACCAGCGCATTCACCATAACATAGCATCGACAAAATTAAACCGTTACAATATCTTTGCAATACATGTTAAAAAAATGCAAAAACCTTTTAAATGAGCTTCGGTTTAAGTAGATTGCATTAAAGCTAAGCGAGTTATGATGAGAACAAGACGGGGCACTCGAATTTTTAAAGAAAAAGTGTATAAAACCTACGCCACTTTCACCAAAATTAAAATTTATGAAATTCTTGTAATAATTTACTTTATTTAAGTGAGGTAATGAGCTTAAGAAGTTTGACCGGTTTGTAATATTTCTTTTTTTTTAAGTACGATTTTTTAAAAATAGAATTTTTCAAATTTCTCTTTAAATGTATCTTATTTTTATAATAACTCTATCAGCCGAGTGATGATGCGTTGTTAAATATAGCGATGGACTTAGCAATTGTTAAAAGTTAACAACGGTTTAGAATGTTTAACAAAACGTCATTGTCAGTGTTATTTAAAGATTTTAGTAAGCAACCTGTGAAAATCTGACATTTTGTTAAACATTCTAAACCGTTGTTAACAATTGCTAAGTCCATTGCTATATTTAACAACGCTATTATCACTCGGCCGTAAAACTACTAGATTTACGTAAAAAATAACAGAAAACATTTTTTTTAACAAAAATTTTGTTTTATTCCTTATTTCTGTAGGATGAAATACAACTGTAGTTTAAGTTTAAATTTGATTGTGAGGATTATCCAAGGAAGTTTAAAGGTGTATGGAAGCCCAATGCTATGGCCCATTCGATCAAAAAATGTCCAGCCCAGTGTGAAAATAACTGTCAAGAGTTGGCCCCGCCGATTCTGCGCAATAACAAAATTCCACGAAATAATTTAATGTGTTGCCTACTTACACACTGATAAATCAGTGTGAAGTTAGCCAACACATTATAATTTTATTAGAGCCGGAGTACCGTTTTTTGGATTGATCAAAACCTTCTTATTTTAGTGATTAATGTTTAATAAATTGTGACTATAATTTTGTGTTTATTGTTTGTTACTTATAATATCGTAACAAAATGACTAGAGGTTGTATGGTTTTGTCTTGCAAATCCAAGGTAACATACCCGTCTTTTTAACTTTAGGTAAGTATTTTTTATATTTAAATTAGGTGCTTTTATAAGACGTAACCGGTAGGTAACCGAATAAATAATAATATATAAATTATGAATAATAGAAAATGAAAATTTCATAGGAAATATTAGTGAGAAAAGTAAGGCAATCTTAACTATCTTTTAGATGATTTCCACAATGTTTGTGTATTTCTGTGGATTATTAAAAAGAAATAAGGTTTACATTTAGGTACTTTTATTTCATTTATTAATTTAGTACACTCTTTTAAAGGGTCAAAATTATTGATTACTGGGCAGACCAGGCAAATTTTAATATATACAGGTCCCTCTAATTGAATGAAAGGAAGTACAATTTTGGTAAGGTTTTTTGGGGCGCTGATTACAAATCTAAAAAAAACGGCAATGTTTCGTTTTCGAGATATTCATCATCAAAATTGAACTAACCTTATTTACACTATTCCTCCTTCTTTTTGCACAAAATGGTTGATTTTTACACTAAATTGGCACACAATATTTCACAAACACCTTTTAAAAACTTTTTTTTATGTTTATATTACACCTTTTTTACACTTTTATTTTTTAAGCAAATATGGCTGCTGTCTTTGAACTTAAAAGTTCGCAATTTAATGGAAAAAAGATGTAAAATAAATAAAAATACAAGGTTTTAAAAGGTGTTTATAAAATATCGTGTGCCACTTTAGTGTAAAAATCAAGAATTGTGTACAAAAGAAGGGAGAATATAGTGAAAATGAGGTTAGTTTAATTTTCAACTTTGATGATGAAGATCTCGGAAACGAAATGTTGCCAAAAATATTTTTCAGATTTGTAATCAGCGCCTAAAACCCTACAAAATATGATCAAAATCGGAGAGGAGGCAACTTTCGAGACAATACCATTTGTTTAAAAATAAATTAGATTTTTGGTTTCTTAATATTGCATTATCAACTTTTTAAGCTCGACATACTGTACACACATAATATTTAACGGATACTGTTACAATGGATACTCAGGTACCAAAGGTTACTAAACATTTTTAACCACTGTTACTCTGTCTCATGAATCTTTGTTATTAGTGAAAAGTATATGCCTAAAAAGCAGTTATAAAAATTTTCATTTTTTAATGTACAACCAGAATCTTAGGATTAGATTAAACTCATTTACACTATCTTGCCCTTCTTTTATCACAAAATTGGTGATAAATACATAATACTATCATACAATGTTTGAAATTTATTTTAAAAAATCGTGTTTTTATTTATTTACAAAGATTTTTGGTAAAAATACAAAACTTTCAAAAATATTGACCATTTAAATAGAAGGCAATAAAGTGGCGCCATCTATTCTTTCGATATTATATCAGATGATATAAAATCTAATATTACACAATAATTTTAAATATTCTATAGTAGTATTCTTTAATAACCAACAATTTTGTGCAAAAAAAAAACAGTGAATGTGGGAATTTGACATTTGATGATGTCAATTTTATAGATAGTAACAAAGAATTATGGAAATCCGGCCCTGACCTACTATTCATTGCGCAAATTCCGCGGGGCCAACCCCCCTATTCCCGCTGCCCTGCACGCCTGGACAATTTTGTTCTACAGTACTGGGCTTCCATACACCTTTAAACTTCCTTGGGATTATCTGACTCGAGCTCTTTAACCCTTTAATTTTAAAAACGAAAGAATTTAAAAAGTGGAGATGTCAATGATTTTATTACCCTTGAAATTACCCTTAAAATGGTTTTTTATTTGGAGTTATCGTTAAAAAAACCAATCGCATTTTTTTGTTCAGTTGGATGATTCAGATTGATGGTATTTGACAAAAAATAAAAACTTTTTGTTCATTCATACATTGTAATCAATTAAATCTATTAAAGTTGCCAAAAAATATTTGTTTAATTAATTTTATAATAAAGGGTAGTTTTTAAGGATCGAAATTTTACACTAAATATTTTTTTCCTAATCAGACATTTAGTCATAAATGCGTTATTGAAATTATTAAAGCTGCTTAAAAATAATCTTTTATTGATTCCAGGTGGTTTTTAAGGGTTAAAATGTTAAATAAATAAATACATTTTTTATATTCAGTAAAAACGATTTTAATGAACAAATGAAACGAATAAAGCAGCTAAAAAATATAAAATTAGACCAAATTCTGCGTCCACAATTTCTTTTCACTCTTTTTTGACTTGGATTGGTTTTTACTGTTCTGTTTGTATTAATAAAAAAAACTATATTACCGAAAAAAAAACAAACATACAGATATATCAGTAAAAAACTTGCCAAGTAAATAAAAGAACGAATAAAATTGGGGACAGACCTTGGTCTATATTTATTTCTTAGTACTTTAAGAGACCAGGATTTTTGGATAGAATTTTTTTTTGGTAAGATATAACACTATTTTTATTAAAATTATAATTTTATTATAATTCCATAAAAATCTGAGTCTGTTTTGATAAGTTTTGCAAAAAGCTTTACTTAACATGTGTATTTTATTGTTTTACAAGGCACTTTAACGTATGTTTCTGACAACTGACAGTGTTCTATACATCCGGGAGACATGTGTTTTATTAAAATACCTACATGCATTTTTCTTTTGTAAAGTGAAATACTTTCTGCCGGAAATTGTCCGCCGAAGTCTCGAAAATAAGATTTCTTGAACTATGACATTTTAAACGATAGTTTCGATAAAAATAGCTACAATAGAATACATTCAATTCGAACTTTACTTTTGGGTTTGAAAAGGAAAGAAACATTTTTTGTACAAGATAGAAAATATTCCAGAGCTCTATAAATTCTGTAATAAACAACTTCAGAAAAAGATGCTTTAATAAATAAAACCAAAGGACAATTTTAGTTTTCCCCATAGACACACAAAACAATATTAAATTTTTGGTAATAGATTTTGCGCTTACTTACTCGAGCCATAGTTTAAAGAATATACAATATATGAGTTTTGTCACTCGTGGAGGCTCTCAAAATGCACCCCTCTTATCCCCCCGCCTGTCCAATATATTCGTACCATTCTATGGTGTTAAGCCGACTAATACGCAGTGCGCCAGAAATCGTTTTGCGGTAGCCGTGTGCTTTAGTTTGTCCAAGCTAACATTTTTGCGATGGCAGGCTATTTCAAAAACAAAAATCACTAGACTCAACGTCAAAATCAGCTGATTGGCGTAAATCGCCCAGTAATGGATTAAAGACATTTCAATTTTTGTATTACATTTTTCTTGTGTTTGGGTGTGTTATTTCGTATTTTAAAGTAATTAGTGAGATAAGAGATTACTCTGCAATAGTGATGAGCGAGACCGGTCTTGGTCTTGCGGTCTTGGTCTTGGTCTTGCAGCAAGACCAAGACCAGCCCAAACCAAGCCCCCCTTTTCTCGCTTGCAAGACCAAGACCAAGAGGGGGTATGAAAGACCAAGACCAAGACCAAGACCGAGGGGTGCAAGACTACGCAAGACCAAGACCGACCTGCAAGACTCTTGCACTTTTGTAACATTTTTTTAATTATAATATTCAATTTTTATATTCAATATACAGAGGTATTTCATACAGACATGACAAAAAATGTGTCGAGAACTGCCTAAAAAGGCGATTATTTTATGAGTAACAAGTTTTTTAATAAAATAATAATTAAATCGATCACTTCGTTTTTTAATAAAATTATCTAAAAACGATAACTAGTAGATTCAGTAACATGTTTCAAAAATAATAAGATTGTGACTCAATGGTCCGACAAAGCTCGATATCCCCAAAAAACCGTTTACGACAGAGAAAAACTAAGAGTACAAAAGTTATAGAAGCTGAAAATTACTTACCTATTCCTAATTTTTTTTTAATTATGTATCTAGGGATGCCACTTACTGGATCAAAAATTCCCAAAACCCGGGGAAAACATTTTTTTTTTGTGCCACACTGTAAGAAGTGGCATCATTAGTTTGCTCCTTTAAACTAAGATATAAATGTAAAAGTGATGGTTTAATAAAAAATTTATTTGTCATTTTATGTAGGAATGCTTTTTTTAATTTTTTACAATTTTAAATTTCACTTCCGGTTTAGACGGAAAAGTCAAAACAATACCAAAAGTATAATGATGACGTCATTTTTGTCAAAACCGAAAATGATATATAAAAAATCATCTAAGTCGACATTGTGCCTATATGACAGTTCAAGAATTTCCAGCATAATATACAGGGAAGCGATTTTTAAAATGATTTTTTTGCTATAATTTTTCTATTTTGGTTAAACGCTAAAAATAAGGAAGTTTTCTTGAGTGGTAGTGGATTTTTTGAAAATTCTGAAATAGAAAATTATTTTACATTTTACGCCATTTTTTTTTTTTTGTATATTCAGTTACCATTATAAACGGTTTCGGATATATCGATCTTTGTCGCACTATCGAGCCACCTTGTATATGCAGAATGTTTGACTAATTTGAACATAGAAAGTTTATTTGAAGTGAAAAGCTTTCTAAATACCTTTTTTTTTAAAATTAGAAACCAATGTTTACATATCAGAATCATTTTCATGGAAATTTCACATCTGGTTGAAATTAAAAGTTTTTTTTCTGCCCTCAGAGTACTCAGTATTGTAATTTTATATGCTTCTTCAAAGAAAATTTAAATATTTTCTACCTCTAAAATGAAGCGCTATAAATAAATAAACCCCTACATTTAAAATATCCTTTTTAATTAAATAATTAAATGTACATGTAAGGTTAAAATTGTTATATTTTAAAATTTTAAAGCAAAAAATATAGTCTCCATCTTTATTTATTTGTAAGTATTAAAAAAAAAAATATTTTATTTAAGATTGCTTACTTTAAATTATTACTACCAAAAAAGGCAAGACCAGTAAGACTCTTGCAGCAAGACCAAGACCAAGACCAAGACCGGGTGGTGCAACACCAAGACCTTCTTTGGGCTTGCAAGACCAAGACCAAGACCAAGACCAGACTTGCAAGACCAAGACCAAGACTAGCCCGGTCTTGGTCTTGGTCTTGCTTTGCTCATCACTACTCTGCAAAGTTTTTTTTTTTTTTTTTTGTGTGGACTAATTGACATTTTTTATATTTCATAATTTATTTTATTCTGGACTAAGTTTTTGTTTTTATTGGTTTTAAGAAAAAAACCACTAGAATAGATATTTTTTAGAGTATGAATCACAGTGATGTGTGTCCAGTTCGGAAAAGCTTCGAAACCCACTTCAGAGCTGTGATGAGTCGGAGGTAAGAAAATACATATAACCTAATAAATATGTTTTGAAAAATGATGCTATCAGAATAGTGATCTTGCATAAGGTAAAATAACTCGTTTTAATAGTATCATAATCTAAAAATACATCCTTAGATGTGTGAAATATTTTAAGATTTAAATATATTTATGAATGTATTTTTTAGAATCCCATAGTGGCAGTTGCTGACAATATAAGAAGCAAAATATGAAATTTATAAGTAACTTAAGCTTAATGGAAAAACCAAATGTGCTACGCATGAAGAAAGGGAAAATTTTTAAAAGGTTTTTTGGAAAATGAAGATTTAGGGAGAAAATAAAAATTTTGGGTGTTCCTCGATAAAACCTGGGTCTTCTCGAACAGCTCTTTCCGCAGGTCTTTGCAGGATGATGATGAATATTTCAGTGAAAAGGTTAAATATTCTCATGACGAATTATACGCTAGAAAAAAAAATGTACTTTCCTACACTTAAGGAAAAATTGAAGGGCTCATTTTGTTATATTTACAAGGTGAAGCATTTTTACAATCCTCTAATAAAATTTTGTTTTGCCTTATAAATTATCACAGTTTTACAAAAAAGCTTCCTCTTGCACACCGACAAGCTGTAAAAGACCTGTTTCTTTTTTAAGAATATTTTCACGGCTTCTGCTCCGAAGCATTAGCTGTCGTAATTCCTTCTTTTGCATATCGTAATTAGAGCAAATTAAAAGTCTACTCAGATGCATCCCTTTATTGTCCACGTCACATTTTCCACTTTTTCTGCACCTTCATCTCAGAGTTTTGAGACTACAAAATCTAAATATATTTAAGTCCCTTATCACTAATTTACTTCTGACTTCACTCTAGACACTCGTAGTATGTGAACATTTAGACTTAAGGAGTATCCTGAGAAAAAAATAAATATATGACAGATTCTTTAGATACCTCAGTTAGGGACTCTTTTATACATCGGACATATGATTAAACCTGTAGCTCTTAGTCAACATTAAACTACAGAACATACTTGCTGCATTTTTATGAAAAATTAAAGTATATTTAATTTAATCACTAATAAAAAACTTATATTTTCCTTAGATACATGATTCTACATGCTGGTTCTTAATTCAGCGCCTACCAAAGCCTCCCAAATCTTATGTCGTCGATGCTCTTATTCAGGAGGCTGGTCATCAAGTGCTGCGCTTGCCTCCATATCATTGAGAATTCAATACTATTGAAATAGTATAATTATAAAAATAATAAGACAGTTTCGACTGCAATTTATTCCCTATTTTATGGGACCCACATTATTAGTATATTAATAAGGTAAATGGTAATAAAAATCATTTACAAGTTATCTTCTTTTTGCTTTTTAGCTTTTCTTTATTAAACTACCTTACTGCTTTTAATAAAAAACTAAATATTAAATGACTATTTCATTTAAACACATTACATCAATAGCCACAGTAGTTGCCAAAATGCTTGGACTCACAAGCATCCATTTACAGTCCAGCTGCTAAAACGCCAAACCTCCCACTTTGTCTGCTCTTTTATCTTAAAAGTGTCTAGACTAGTATCTGCTGCATGAAGATTGCATACATTTTTCTTTCGTCATTGCATACGTTTGCTTTTCTCATAAAAACCCCTGATGGACACTGCCACTTCTAAAGCCTTAAACACGACCTTCCATCATTCATTCATTCATCCTAATAATGATTCAATGCTTACAGGGAAGCCTTCTTCTCTCACACACCGACAAGCTGTAGGAGATCTGTCGCTTTTTATAGGTATCTTTACGGCTTCTACTTTAGGAAGTTGGCCAGTATAGTTCCACCCCTGACAGCTCCCAATAGACGACACGTAGTGTGGTTTTTATGCATTCTTTTACAGTCTAGCTTGAGAGGCCCAAAACTTTCCACTTTGTTAGTTTCTTTAACCCTAAAGTTTCCAGACTGTGAAACTTACTACCACCAGAAGTTTTGCCTTCTCCTCCAAAACACCAAGTATTTAGGTCTCGTGTCAATAGACTTCATCTTACTGCACTTAAGACACCCACGGTACCTATATCCGACTTTGTAAAAAGAACTTATCTCGCCTATTTTGGCGTCCACTTGGGAGACCAGGATAAATCTTGGGCTCCACATTTAGTATGTAAAACATGCGTTAAACATTTGCGGCAATGGTCAATGGGAAAGATAAACTGCCTAAAGTTTGGAGTACCAATGATTTGGAGAGAAGCAAAAAACCATTACGATGATTGTTATTTTTGTAGTATCAATATTAAAGGCATTAATCGTAGGAATAAACAAAAATGGACATATCCTGACTTAGATTCAGCAAGAAGGCCAGTACTACATTCTGAAGAAATACCCATTCCAACATTCAGTAGTCTTCCTACACTCCCAGAAGATGACACAGAAACTTGAACGTCTGATGAAATTCAGCATTTGCAATCCGATAACGACAGTGATTTTTGAGCAGATGTCGGAAGTCCCCAACGTTTCAATTAACAAGAACTAAATGATCTTATTAGAGACCTAAATCTATCCAAGGAGGCTTCTGAATTACTTGCCTCTAGATTAAAAGAAAAGAATCTACTAGATCCAGGTACTAACATTACATTTTACCTTAAAAGAGATGGAGACTTGCTGCCCTTTTTCTCTCAAGAAAATAACTTGGTTTTCTGTAACGATATAAGAGGCCTACTGGAAAAAATGGGTTTATCAAAATACACACAAGATGAATGGCGCCTTTATTACAGTTAAAGCAGTTTGAAATGTGTCCTTTTACACAACGGTAATAAATTTGGATCAATACCCATTCTACTACTTTAAAGAGGAATACCAAACAATATCACTAGTCCTGAAAAAATTAAATATGAAGAACATCAGTGGGTGATTTGTGTGGATTTAAAAACGGTAAACTTTCTCCTTGGACAGCAAAGCGGATATACCAAATATCCTTGTTTTTATGTCTTTGGGACAGCAGGGCAAAAAATCAGCATTGGGATAAAAAAGATTGGCCTTTGAGAAATGTCATAATTCAAGGAAAACAAAACGTAATCATCGAACCTTTAGTTGCAAGAGAAAAAATAATATTGCCACCTTTGCAAATCAAGTTGGGGCTTATGAAGCAATTCGTTAAAGCTTTAGTTCAAGATGGACAATGTTTTGGATACTTGTCACTTGCATTTCCTGGAATAAGCACAGAAAAACTGAAAGCTGGAATATTTGATGGTCCTCAGATAAGACAGCTTGTTAAAGATCCAGAATTCACAAAATCGATGAACGAAGTTGAAATGAATGCTTGGTATTCGTTTGTTGAAGTAATACAAATAGATAGATAGATAGATAAATATTTATTTGTTTAGTTGTAATAATAAAATAACAGACTACAGAGTGACAAGGTCGTTATTTGAGGCAACTAGCACTTAGAGATCCATTTTCCACAGCATTTGCGAACCAGTGGTTTGATGCTGTCGGAAGGGCAAAATAATAAGGACAGTTTATCGTCGAATAAGGTCTTTTGGGGTGTTTTCATACCGTCCCATCTAGTACTACCTCTGATACCACAGAATCGTCGGCAACGATTGATATGAAGTAGGGAGAGATTTAAATGAATGGAATATGGAATGGAACTCAGTTGTGTTCAGCGATGAGTCCAGATTCTGTTTGGGTACACATGATGGCAGTGCAAGAGTAAGGAGAAGACGTGGTGAAAGACGGGACTTCCAATTTTCCATCAAACGGCATATTCATCGAACTGTAGGTGTTATGGTATAGGGTGCCATTGCTTACGGCAGCAGGTCAGCAGGTGTTCATTCACGAAGTTTTATAACCACATCTGTTTTCCTTTTTGTAAACATTGCAAGATCCAACAATGCACGATCTTAGGTCGCTCGTGTTAGTTTAGAAGCGTCCGGTGTAAATCTGCTTCAGTTGCCTTCTCGATCTCCAGACCTTTCCCCCATCGAACATGTATGGGATATAATAGGAAGAAGGTTGCAAAATTCACCGCACCCTCCACAAACATTGAAGAAACTACGAAGCCAAATTCAGATAGCTTAGGAAACAATACACCAAGAAGTCATCAATCACCGAATTCAATCAATGCCGCGAAATTTCGAGTTCAAATTTTAATCATTTTCTATTTATCAGTGGACCTAAAAATTGTAAAAGTATGCCCAAAATTACAGCACTCCTACTCGGTGTTGCATTTTCTATGTCACTTGGTAATACTTACATACCAGGTAGAAAAATAAATAATGAAAAATGAATGATGAATAATTTTAATGACATTAAAAAGAACAAAAATGTATAAACATCTATAGACAACGCGAAATTTTTCCTTTTCTGATTAAATCAAGGAAGTTTAAAGGTGTATGGAAGCCCAATGCTATGGCCCATTCGATCAAAAAATGTCCAGAACAGTATGAAAATAACTGTCAGAGTTGGCCCCGCCGATTCTGCGCAATAACAAAATTCCACGAAATAATTTAATGTGTTGCCTACTTACACACTGATAAATCAGTGTGAAGTTAGCCAACACATTATAATTTTATAAGAGCCGGAGTACAGTGTTTTTTGGATTGATAAATTGATTCTTATTTTAGTGATTAGTGTTTATTAAATTGTGACTATAATTTTGTGTTTATTGTTTGTTACTTATAATATCGTATCAAAATGACTAGAGGTGGTATGGTTTTGTCTTGCAAATCCAAGGGTAACATACGCGTCTTTTTAACTTTAGGTAAGTATTTTTTATATTTAAATTAGGTGCTTCTTATAAGACGTAACGTTAGGTAACCGAATAAATAATAATATATCAATTATAAATAATAGAAAATAAAAATTTCATAGGAAATATTAGTGAGAAAAGTAAGGCAATCTTAACTATCTTTTAGATGATTTCCACAATGTTTGTGTATTCCTGTGGATTATTAAAAAGAAATAAGGTTTACATTTAGGTACTTTTATTTCATTTAATAATTTAGTACACTCTTTAAAGGATCAAAATTATTGATTACTGGACAGACCAGGCAAATTTTAATATATACAGGTCCCTCTAATTGAATGAAAGGAAGTAATTTTGGTAAGGTTTTTGGGGCGTGATTACAAATCTAAAAAAATTCGGCAATGTTTCGTTTTCGAGATATTCATCATCAAAATTGAAAATCAACTACTTTATTTTCACTATTTCTCCTTCTTTTTGCACAAAATTCTTGATTTTTACACTAAATTGGCACCCATTATTTCACAAACACCTTTTAAAACTTTTTTTATGTTTATTTTATACCTTTTACTTTTTAATCAAATATGGCTGCTGCCTTTAAACTTAAAAGTTCGCAATTTAATGGAAAAGATGTAAAATAAATAAAAATAAAGGTTTAAAAAGTGTTTATAAAATATCTGTGCCATTTTAGTGTAAAAATCAAGAATTGTGTACAAAAAGAAGGGAGAATATAGTGAAAATGAGGTTAGTTTAATTTTCAACTGTGATGATGAAGATCTCGGAAACGAAACGTTGCCGAAAAGATATTTTTCAGATTTATAATAGCGCCCAAAAACCCTGTATACCAAATTTGATCAAAATCGGAGAGGAGGCAACTTTCGAAACAATACCATTTGTTTAAAAATAAATTAGATTTTTGGTTTCCTAATCTTGCATTATCAACTTTTAAAGCTGGACATACTGTAGACACATAATATTTAACGGATACTGTTACAATGGATACTCAGGTACCAAAGGTTAATAAACATTTTTAACCACTGTTATTTTGTCTCATGAATGTTTGTTATTAGTGAAAAATATATGCCTAAAAAGCAGTTATAAACATTTTTACTTTTTAATGTACAACCAGAATCTTAGGATTTGATTAAACTCATTTACACTATCTTTCCTTCTTTTATCCAAAATTGGTGATAAGTACATAATACTATCATACAATGTTTGAAATTTATTTTAAAAAATCGTGTTTTTATTTATTTACAAAGATTTTTGGTAAAAATACAAAACCCCAAAAATATCGACCATTTAAATAGAAGGCAGTAAAGTGGTGCCATCTATTCTTTTCATATTATATCAGATGAAATAAAATCTAATATTACACAATAATTTTAAATATTCTATAGTACTAGTACCCTTTAATAACCAACAATCTTGTGCAAAAAAAAAAAGTGAATGTTGGAATTTGACATTTGATGATGGCAATTTTATAGATAGTAACAAAGAATTATGGAAATCCGGAACTGACCTACTATTCATTGCGCAAATTCCGCGGGGCCAACCCCCCTATTCCCACTGCCCTGCACGCCTGGACAATTTTGTTCTACAGTATTGGGCTTCCATACACCTTTAAACTTCCTTGGATTAAATACACCTGTTTTTATGCCTCCTAAATTATTTACTTTGGGAGTAAGTAAATATTTAAGGGCGGTCTGCTTTTGCTTGATAATTTCAAAGAAAATAAAACATTTTGCGGTTCTTGGTTATTAGCATTCGAGAAGACATGCAAATATTTGATTCGGATTTTTAAAGAAAACAAGGTAAAAATAAAACCGGAATTTGTCTGGAATAATTTAAGCAAATTTACATATTTGTATAATAATTTTAACCGTAATTGAGGTAAGTAAACTGAGAAGCAAAATAAGATTTTAAAAAACCTTTTTTTCTTGTTTGTTATTTAAAATGTCCTTAGTCTAGACAGAAAAGGTCACCGTCCGGTAAAATATATTTAAATTTTAAGTTTTCTTTTAAAGGGCAACGATCTATATACACCTAGATGCTTTACTTTCAAAAGAACCTCATATAACTGTTTAAAATCCTGGTTTCGAAGTATCACTGACAGATGGCGACAGCGTAAAATTTCGTGCATTCACACATGACCGCTGCAACACAGTAAACGTTCTTCCGAGCATGGGCGTAGCCACGGTGGGGCAGAGTGGAGCGCTTGACCCACCCTGCCCTGGACCTGTAAGTTACCTAATCAAACTTAAAAAAATTAATTATTAAGCAGGACCGCCGCCAGAAAAAAATGTAGGGGGGTCAAAAAGTTTAAGTCAATTTATTGAAAACACAAATTAAAATACCACAACTTTAATTACCTAATAACAATTATACTTATTTAAATCCTGAAAGCTGAAGTGCTAAGGAGGTTCTGCTAGAACCCACGCTGGCTTCTCTTAAAGTAATATTATGAAGTTAGTTAATACCTAAATAAATAAATAACATATAATACCTATGAGTAATTATTTGTTTACTGTACCTGAAAGTACTATCAATAAATAGATATAAACCCATAAATTGACTGATTAACAAATTGACATACGCCCAGAGAACAAACGGCTGAAGTTAGAGACACAATTTTGGATGGAAGATTTCGTGGTGTAGGTAGGTGAGCAATAAGAAAGTCTTTTGGATAATTCAAATAATACATACAGAGACAGGGTGCTCTAGGGTGTAACCTTTTTGTATAAAAAAATTAACCGAGGTAAGACCGCGGGTATAGTTTGCTAGTTACATATTATTTTAGACAGCTGCCCCACCCTAAGCCCATGGCTGGCTACGCCCATGCTTCCGAAGGCCTGGCCTAATATAGTTTGAAAGAGGTGTCTGTCAAATTATTTATTTGCAACTAGAGTGGAAACTATTAAAATACTTAGTAACAACGTTAAACAACAACTTACAATTTATAACATTGGTGTTTAGCGCTACCTACAGTAAATGCTGGAAATGTCCACCTTCCATTTCCACACACCTTCTCACGCAGCAAATAATCGAACGACGAACTCTGGGGTAAGGTGGATTGGAAAGGGTGGATCAAATGACTGACCGCCTTGTTCTCCCATTTAATATAAAATTTTTTTAAGGTTTTTTTAATGGGGTTCAGATACTTGTAACGAATTGGCTTTATTTTTTTTTCTTCGAAACAAAACAAAATAGGAAAACATATCAAATCGGTTATTAGCGGAGTGATTCCGTGAGTCTATCGTGTCGTTTTTTTTTTGGCGTAGAACCATGTCAAACCAGTTAGGTTCCTTTGAGTATGTCACCGGGCACATGAAATCGTATTTTACGACATTTTTTTGTGGTCTGGAACTTTTTAAATTAATAAAAGTAATTTTATTAAATTAAAAAATATATATTTTTTCCGTTTCCACCGCCATAACTTTAAAACTATCAAAGATACCAAAAATTTTTTGTATCAAATTAAAAGCTCAAACTGTAGCGCTTTTAACCTTATAAACTGTTTGGACACAATTTGCACTTTCAAGCCTTTAAAAATCAGATAAACTAAAAATATATTTTTTGTATTGAAATTTTCACCAATCGATAAACTTTTTTATTTTTAGAAAATATTTTCATACATGCAGCGAAGAAAATATAGCCAATTAATAACAAAAGTTTTTGAAAAAAAAATTTTTCTAGAGCGTATCGTTTGGCAACAGCGATTTTTTTTTTCAGACGTAAAAAAGTATTATCGGGACCCAATAGCCCCGCATGCGGATAGCGTGCGTAGTAATAACATTAGTAGTGGTGGTTGTCGAAATTTAGAGTGTGCTGTATGTATTTAGAATTTTAAAACAATGAAGCGAATTAATTGTAAAAAAATTGTGCATGATGGATACAAATCTGTTTTACAAAGACCTAGAATACAAGGGTTGTTATCATTACTATCAAGTGCTGAAAAAAGGCAGGACAATGTAGCAAAAGAAATTCTGTTAAAAAATGTTATTTTAAATGGCGAAATGAAAATAAAATATTATAAAGACTGTCGTAAATCTTACACAGATTCTCAAAACTATTATCATAATTTGCAATCAGACAGTGGCGCCGGTCCTTCAAATTATTGTGACACTAAACTTAAATGCGATACTTTTAATATTAGGAAAATGTGTTTTTTTGCAACAATAATAAAAATAAAAAGAAGAAAATATAAATAAAAAATCTGTTTAAACAAGTAATTTAAATATTATTATGTACCTACATAGTATAGTTGGTACCTTTATATTAGTTTATTTTTTGGTACTAAAACAAAATACGAATTTCAATTTTATCCTTATAAATCATGTTTAGGGTATTTATTTTTTTACATAGTATTGAATCTTTTTAAGTGGTAAAAAAAGCTACCTATCAAAAAAGTAATAAAGCTGCCAGAAATAGAAACGACATTAATATGATATCTAAATTACGTGGCTATAAAGATTTATTTGCGTTTGAGGAGAAATATCATAAATTATGGTACAGCCACTACATCTCTTAAAGAAACATAAAATCGCACAAAAATAGGAAAACGGTTTCCGAACCTACCCGATAATAGTTCGACAATATCTACCTTTTCTGCAAGTATTGGTAGTGATGTTCAGATAGATCTTTTACTTTCTAAAGAAATGTCCAAAATTTAAACTTTAACAGCTTTAACAGCTTTAGAGCTGCTGCCACAATACGTAGTACAATGGCTTTATGTCAACCCAAAATTGAATTTCCAACATGTACTTGTGTGAAAGAAGGACTAAAATGTTGTAAGGAGTGTAAATTTCGTTCCTGCAATATCATTATTAAAAAATTTAAGGCAGAAATGGATTAAATTTACGCAAAATTCTACTAATGAAGCGCCTAAATAACTACTTACATATTACATTTTGGGTCTGTAAAAAAATCACCCACGGAATTGGACGTTTTTTTAAATTTGCAATGTAAAATATACTTTAAGTATAATTATTTAAGGCAAAAAAATGCTGATGATATGGTTTTCCCCAAAGAAAAGCGCAATAAAAATTCTAAAAATTGGTCATTATTTGACATTTTATTTTAACTATTTACGATTTACATGTAGTAAATTCATGCATCGCTTCAAGACGTTTACAGTGTTGCTAAACGGAAATATTATTAATTTATAATAAAAAACTTTGCCGTTACCATAAGGATAATTTTCATTAAATCAAAAATATTTGAAATTCAAACCAGTTACAAATATAATTAGGGAAAATAAAAAGCCGCTTTAACTAACCAGCACTAATCATGACAGACCAGAACGGCGCATTTATAATAAAAAAAAATTACAAAGGAAAACCTAACCGGAACTAACCAGAACTAGATCATAGTTTGAAAGTTGTTGTTTGTTAGTTCTGGTTAGTTTTTTATATAAAAAACAACCTTCAATAATAACAAATTATTACAAAAAGTCTGGCAACATTGCTTATTCAAGCAGCATTCAGACATGTCAAAGAATAACATCGTATCATGTCTTTATATGGAAAAAAAAAGAATTATATATTCCTGTTTAAAAAAGACGTTTAACGAAGCCCTAGTTTATATTTTATGTATGTACTATATTTCTCAAATTTAATTAAAAGACATAAAGCATCCGCAATTTTTTGTTGCTAAAAATGTTTAAAAAATAATGAAGTTTTGAATGTATAATCAAAAAAATAACGAATCCCGTGGGTGGTTTCTTTACCAGCAACCAATAAAAAAGTTGAATAAACCTACTAATTAGGTGGTAATTAATAAATGATATTTTTTGTATGGGTTTAAAAATCTACCCACCTGTTTTGGATATATAATTTTTTTCTTTTCTAAACAACTTAAGACAGCCCTTAGATCTGCGTTTAAACCTGTTGACACAACTTTACCTACTACACTTCCACCGGACCGTAAGATCTTTGTAGTCGGCCGGCTCGCTAAGCCAAGCGCTCAAAAATATGACTTTGGCCGTTAAAAAAATATCACTGACTCAATAACTATAAAAGGAATCTAAAAAATTTTTAGTTTTAAAAACTTTTTTTAAACATTAGCTACAATTTGTACGCAGCATGTATGGTATAAATTTTCAATAATAAACTTTTTTCTCGATTGCCTAAAATTACGCTACTAAAAATAAGAATTTTGAGTTTGGTACTATTTTAAAAATTTAACCAAAAAAATATCAGCTTCAAGTGGGACGTTGTTTGAAGCGCTATTGTGTCTAATTTAATCTAAAAAAAAAATTAACTTGATAGCATGAATATTATTAAAGATATAGCAGTGGAGAAGTTAAAATACGTGTTTTATTGAAAACCGAATTTTTTTGGGTTTTTTCGAAATAAAAAAGGTCTCGACCACTAAAAAATGTCGTAAAAAGTGATTTCGTGTACACGATTACCTTATTAAAGAATCCCACTAAGTCTGGTTTGGTTCTACGCCGGTTTTTTTTTCTCGATAACTAAGCGACTTTTCTTCCAAATTTTACTCCACTATATAGGGTATTTAAGATAATTACAAAAAACCTATTTTTTTAAGTTTAACACCCTGAATCTTAGAAACTCTGCATTTTGGCACTCATATTTTTCGGTCAGGAATCACCCACTGAAAGACTGTGCATTTTTCGAACACCCTATATAATATTCACAAATAAAAGATATCCCGAGCAATTTCAAGTACAATACTTTTTAAAAACCTTTCATACTAATTGAAGTATATTCTTCAGAAAGAGTGAAATAGAGTAATAGATCCATAAATTATATAGGTTCATGAAGTGTAAGATAAAACCGTTTCAAATAAGGAAAATCGTTAACATTTTACTATTCTCAAAGTGCTTCAGTTCAGTTTAAAATTAATACGGCCATAAATTTAATAAAGTAATTTCCCTTCAAATGAAATAAATTAATTTTACGTCAGTCATTTTCTGACCCTTATACTCTGTGTATTAGAATTTCCATTGGTAACAATTATTGTACTAAATGTCTTTAAATAAAAGAATACTATACCCTGTTTAGTATACGGGCTGGTCAAAAACTAGATCTTAAATAAAATCTACGGAGATAGAGGTACATAACGGACGCCCCTGGAAATCGTTTTTGTTTAAATAACTTTTAAAAAACTGGGAGTAATTTAATATATTTTTTAAAATGATAGTAACTATTCCTAAAGTCCAAAATTTCTGTCAGTGACTCATTTAATACCGGCCACCCAACCGACGAAGCGGCTGAATAAAAATCTAACACTAGTAAATAATTTTAAGCCTATGATATACTTTTCCGCTCAAATAAATGAACCGGCCAAAAGTTTCATCGCCACGTTGTCATATTCGAAATAAATCACCAGCCAGCGACCGCACAAAATAGCATGCCAATATGTATTAAAATCATTGTATCGGAAGACAATAAAAGTGGCAAACACATTCCTTAGTTTACAACTTGAAGAGACTTGAAAATGCTATCGACAGGGTTTTCGTGCTGTTCGATGATTTATTTAGTTATTATTGATTATGGACAGATTTTGTAAGTTTAAATTTTAATTACTATACAGGGTATTTTCTAAATATTATAAATTTTAATAATTGTAGTATATAGATATTGTTTTTTTGCCAATTTTATAATAGTTTATCTTATTTAGTGTATATAGTTGTATATAAAGATTTAGTGTTGTTAAGTGCTTTTAATTCTGTAAACTATGAATATTAACCAACCTTTAACTAGTTATCAGCCTACAAAAAAAAACTCAGTTAACGTTAAAAGAACGAATAATGGTTAAAAATGTTTACCATGGGATTCGGGAACGAAATCCAGAACTAACCACTTTGGATGCTGCAGAGATATGTGCAACTTTAACAAAGTTAATTCGCGTACGGTATTCAGAGTTTTAAAAGGCAAAAAAATCAATATTAGTAATTATGCGGATACTGGAAAATGCGATTTTTTCGCTATTTTTTTGCACACTTTTTACTTTTCGATTGTTATACATGAAACAGAAGCTGTTTTTTTGGCTCCCTCTTATAGTATTTAAAAAAATAATAATTGAAGTGTTTAATTCCATTTTACGACATATTCCTTTAAATTCTGTCATTTGCACGAAAACATATTTAAAAACTCATACTATGTTAATATTAAAAAAAACACTTAAAAAGTAAGGAAAAACCTTAATTTTCAATAAAAAGTAGGTGAAACGTTTACGTCCGAATTCAACTCGAAATTCTAAAATTTTGACCCATTACCAGGTTGGTATAGTTTTCTTTATGACATTTTTATAAGGTATGCGAACCTTGTTTCGCTTGACCCGCAATGTTTGATAAAAAATATTCTCGATATGGAAATCCTAAATATGGAACACGAAAGACCCGAAATAGTTATTGGATTCTACAAGCTTTCGTGTTCCTTATATAGTGGATATTTTTGATGAAGCAATGCGTGTGAATATCGTATTTAATATTGAGATTGCAAGATCGGTGGTGAATTGGCAAGTCGGTGTAACTTGGATTGTCTATCGTTCTGCTTTTACATCTTTTTTAATTTATGTTAGAACTAAAATTTTATTATTTTTTCATGTAGCAAAATAAAATCAGAGAAGGTAAAATTAAAGTAAAAAAAGTATTTTTTGGAAAAAAGTTAAAAAATCGCCAAAAACTCAAATTTGTGTTCTATGACCTCAAAATAGGAGGTGCAAAATTAGCAAAAAAAATACATTTTTCATTAATCGAATAATAATGAAATAAATAGGCCTGTTACTAATTTAAAGGGTTGATGAAAATGTGAGAAAATAACTTTTGCTTGTAAAAAATATTTTCATGTTTTGACGAAATTTTATAATTTATTTTCTAAAATGCATACGCCACTGGAATTGATTCCCCTGACCCCACACAACCCGGGGCATTCTAAAAGCGAGCGATGCGTCTTTGACAGAAATTTTGGACTTGAAGTATATGTATCAAGAAGAATTTTTTAGTGTACCAAATTTTTTTTTATTTTCCACCAGTGGCGTTTGTACAGAATTTGACAATCAGTTACAATTTTTTTAATTACATCCCTTTTGGGTGAGGATTGAAAAGGGCATAAAAGTTTGCCTAGAAAATCGTCATTTTTAAGTTGTAAATATGGATGTTTTTGTTAGGCTTTTAATTACCCAAAAAAAATAATGGTAATATTTTTGGAACTCCATCCCCTGAGGAGTTAAAAAGACAGATAAAAGTTGTATAAGAAATAAGTACTAACTCATTTACAAATGCCATTTATAACAAAAAAAAAAAATAACAAATAAATTACGATAAAATAAAAATGTTCGCTCGCAAGACGCGCGCTACGCCGCAAAATGTGTGGGAAGAGACGGAGCGCGGAAACCGTGATGTGATGTGATGTGACGTAACGGAGTGTAAAGGGAGCCAGATACCTGAGGGCAGACGTCGTTGACGCACGTATCAAATGTATGAATTTTTTCCGCGAGAACGGGGAAAAACAGTCATCAGGTATGTAATAGTGAATCCATGTTTCATTCATTGTCATATACCGACGCAAGAAATCCTTTTTATCTCGCTTAAATAGTTCCAAACAGCGCTCTGATTCGTCGACGCGTTGTTGTTTTTCGTCCAGTGTGAACAAACACGGAACCCCTTTTGAAAGCAATTTTAACGGTATTTTTCCCCATAAAAAAACAATGTTTGATCAACACACGAAATAATTTTTTATCCATTGTTTTGAAAATAACAAAAGTTGTTTCACTAAAACCACCGTTACTTAAGAACTAAACGTCTTATTTCGTATATCAACAGTGGAATTATTGTCTGACGTATACATATTTCACAAATATCAATCTTTAATGTATTGTATGGTTTTTATTCTTTCCCCCGTCTAAAAGTTTAAAAAGAAAACACTTAAGTGTTGTCACATGAAAAATTGAAAAAAAAATTATGTGTGTCTCACATTTACTAAAGGCCTAAGTGCTTTTTAAAACGATAAAACGACTTAAAAATGTGATTTTTCAATCTGTTTCTCTTTGAGCGCCTTTTTTGCTTTTTATGCTGATTTTCAGGCGAAGGATATTAAATGAGAGCGCTTTTAAAAAATAGTTATTGGTGAAGACATTTTGCATGCGGAAAGAGCTGAAAAACTTCGGATTAGATTGACATATATGGGTAGATGATGCAAATTGAAGTGAAGTTTTGATCTTCAATTAACGGGGTATTTGAGATACCGTACTTTGTTTACCCAAATTAATAAAACATATATACAGGGTGACAATTTAAAACTTGAAATGGCGATATTTTAGAACGAAAAATGAATAAAAAACCCCCAAAACAGTTTCTATAAACAAAGGGGGGAACAAAACAAGCATATTATCCCACCCTTATCAGCAACCCCTTGGATGGGGTGAGATGGGACTCCTAGAATCTTAAAGAAAGGGGGTCGAGTGATACATCATTTTGAAGCTTTTGGAAAAAATGATACCATAGAAACCCACATTTCAAAAATTCTTCTCTGTTTATCAAGGAAAACAATAAATAAAACAAAATTTTGAAATTGTTTATTATTATTTAATTAAATTATAAAAAATGATTACTACTGATATACTGGTTTTGTCTCTTAAGAATTCCAAACATGTCAAGTCCACAGGTATTTTAAATTTGGGTTTAGTGTTAGGGATTTTTTGCCGAAAAACGGGGTGTTTATAAATTGCATTTTATTATCACAAAATTTACTTTAAAAGTAACTTTATAGTATTATTTTAAAAACAGTTGACTTTGGGTTTCGTTTAAACGAAAAGAAGGCACTTTATCTTTAACAATGGTGTACAGCACAGCTGAACGTGTAGACATTATTTTCATTTATTTCCCAGGATAAATGTTTCTTAAGGACAGCTCAACGTTTTAACGAAAGGCATCCAGGCCAAATGTTCGAAGTATGTTCGCCAATTAGTAGCCAAATTTGAAGAAACTGGTTCTGTCGCGAAAAAAAAGAGAAATCAACCAGACTAGTCAACGAAGCAGCGCAAATTGAAATTTTGGGTCAGTTTGCAATGAATTCAACGCTATCAACCTGTCAGTTTTTTTAAGCCACGATTATCTCGTAAACAATAAAAATAATTCAAATATCTTATAAACAGATACTGGAACTTAAAACACGACGAAAAGAATCAATGGTAAAAAGACAGATAAAAGGCAAAAACTCAACATTTTTAAAATATTTGCTCAGTTTAAAAAAAATTTTTTTTTTAAAAAAGCAGGTATACAAACTGTCGTTACTGGTAACGAAACAATTTAAAATAGAGAAGGCAACCAGACCCAGAAAATGGGCCGGTAATTGAGACGGATATCCAATATTAAACAGAATTTAAATTGGGAATGGGGGCGAAATGCCAGAGGGCTATCGAACCACAATATCAGAAAATCAGAGGGACATACGAAATTTTTTATTGAAAAGCTTACTATCAACGATTAGCCCCCTTAGGGAGGGTTTTCCCGAAGATTTTGATGATCATCCTAACCCCGTGGATTGGGGAAAAGAATTTCCTGGATGCCACCGATCCCAACAAAAACCTCCGGGCTTCTTTGTGGTAACCAAACTGTGGTAAAAAATCCCTGAGTCACTAGGCAAACCGAAAAGAAATTTTTGTATAAACAGAGAAACATTTAAATGTAGGAAATTGAAAATACTTATATTGTCTCAAAAAAGAATATTTGAACATTATTAAAAATATTAAAACATTCATTTTTTTAATTAATGTTTCCTGATTCGAGAAAACTGAAATGAGCTTATTATCAATGGGCATTTTTTCCAAGTTTTAAATATTCACCGGGCCCTTCTTTAAGATTTAAAAATCATTCAACTGTCAAGGTTTCTGATAGGTGCGATAATATGCTTGTTTGTCCTGTTTTTAGGAACTTTTTAAGGTTGATTATTTTCGTCCTTTAAAAATTTTCCATAAAATCAACAAAACGTTTTATATTGAGAAAAGAAAATGACACTTTTTTTAAAAAGAATTTTTTCACCAAATACTCTAATAAATAATTATAAAGAAAATTATACCATCTATTGAAAATCATAAATTTAAAAATATTAAAAAATACCCAACAAAAAACGCCTCGCTTGGGGCCCGAACCTTTTTTCCCATAAAGGGGTTCTGTTAACCTCTGTTGATCAAAGATCCTCCGCACCTGTGTCGGGATGATTGTTCTCGAAAAAAGCGCGACTTCAGGGCACCTTTTCCAACGATCATCCGTTTGGTGGACTTTTTTTCTTGTTTATTGATGCACTTTTCAAACGATATTCTTTCGGTCAGCGTTTGGCCCAATTTTTTTTCCAGAAACGTTCTGTCCACTCCAAAAGCTTTTTGGGGAATAGGGGCCCCCCCACGGCAGAGCCGCATTACGAAAAAGCTAACACTGAGAGGCCCCCCAATCTGAGGCAACTGGACGCCTGTTGCAAAAAGAGTCATTTAGTATCAAAGTTCAAAACTAAAACCTGAAGTTCGTTTTACCTTCGAATCCGATAGCAAAAAAGGGATAACGAACTCTAACGATGGGTTCAAAGATCCTACTTCCAACCACGAAAAGCAAGACGGAAACACCAAACGTTGGAAAAACTGAAGAGTTTTTTTTTAAATTTTGGGGTAACCGCAAGAAAACCCAAACTGCCAGATGAAAATTTTCAGTCGAATCGCGTTTGGGAACTGGACTTTTGAGAAGACTTAGAACGTTTCATCGTCACCCGCTCACCCACGGATTCCAGAGAAAGAAAATTTCTCCGTTTGACGTCAATTTATCCAATTTTGAAACCATTTTTTGTAACGTGTCAACTTTTTCACATTTAACAATTTAAGGGATGAGCGAGACGCTTTCTGTTCTGGTTTCTGTCTGCGCGCCAAGACGAGACCAAAAAACAACCGTTTCCCGAAGACCAAGACCAAGACGAGCCCCAAAGAACGCAGACCAAGACTACCTAACACTTTTTAACTTTTTACTTTTTTTTTAAATTTAATTATTAATTTTTATATTCAATATAGAGTATTTCTTTACGACATAAAAAAAATATTAAACCCAAAAAGGATTATTAAGAGAATAAATTTTTTAAAAAAATAATAATAAATCAATCACTGTTTTATAAATATCTAGAAAAATTTTCAAGATTCATAACAATCAAAATAATAAGATTGCCCCTTTTTGATCCGACGGTCGATATTTCAAAACGTACGAAGAGAAATTAAAAGACAAATTTGAACCCGAATAACTTCCATTCAATGTTTTTTTTAATAGGTAATGGGGATGCACTACGGCCCCCACCAAAACGAAAACATTTTTGTGCCACCGAAAAGAAGGGCATCATCAGATTGTTTGTTAACCAAGATATAATGTAAAAGTGATGCATAAAATATATTTATTTATATAGAATTTACTTTTTAAAATAAATGTTTTAAAAAACCCACTCGGTAGACAGTCAAAAAAAATGCCAGAGAAGGACGTCATTTCAAAACCAATGATATATAAAACACTATCAGTATAAAATTCAAATTTTAAACAAAAAATTCCCAAAGGTAAAAAGGAAGATTTTAAATAAAAATTGCTAATTTTCTATTTAATAAAAAGCAAAAATAAGGAAATTTTTTCTGGAGTGTTTTTTGATTTTTTATTTCGGGAATAGAAAATAATTTAAATATACGCCTTTTTTTTATAATTTTGTAATTCAACCTAACATTTAACGTTCGATATACGATCTTTTCGCACCACCAATTTCTTTAAAATGCCCGAATGTTTAGAAGACAAAACTTAAAGCAATGTTTAACTGGGAAAAGAAGTTATTTGAACTGAAAGCTTTCTAAATACTTTTTTTTTAATTAGAAACCAATGGGTTAAATATCGAATATTTTCATAACACATCTGTTGAAATAAAGTTTTTTCTCCCCCCAGATCAGTAATGTAATTTATTTTGCTTCTTCCAAAATAAATTTCCACTAAAATGAAGCCATAAATAAATTAACCTAAAAAATCCTTTTTAATCAAATATAAGACATTTAATTAAAATTATATTTTATAGCAAAAAATATAGTTCCATCTTATTTATTTGTAAGTATTAAAAATATAAATTTTATTTAAGATTTGTTTAAAACACCAAAAGAAGACCAGCAAGACTCTTGAGCAAGACAATAGACGGGTGGTGCCAGACCAAGACCTTTGGTTTTAAAACAAGACCAAGACCAATACTTTGCCTCTTGGTCTTGGTTCCCTTTTTTCAATAATTTATACCCTTGTTTAATTTTAGAAAATTTCTACATAATGTGTTTGGGTTAAAAATAACTTTTTTTTAACTTAATTAGTTTTATTAGGTATTATTATATGTAAATTTACAAACCAAATATCCTACGTTTATGTGGAACGATAACGAAATTATGATAGAGCGGAAAATACGCTGAAACATGTCGTGTAATATACGCACTGTGTGTCGCAGCCGGAACTTGGCCAAACGCATTACCGTGCGCCTTGATATTTACATATTTCGGTGTTTGACAAAAGACGAACCAAAATAAATGGTTGACACCCAAAAGCCCGTTTACCGATAGACCAAGACTTCATGCAATACTTTGTGAGCTGTCATAAAGATTAAAAAAAAACAACTTTTAGTCACCTTAACTTAACTATAAGATTAATCCCTGCTTGTCAGAGCTGTTTGTTTTATAATTTATGTTTAATCAATAAGTTTTATTAAAATGTATTTAATCCTCGCCGTAGAATACGTCTTCATAGAAATTTACTAATTGATCTGTCACTTTTAGTGATTTATTAAATTTGCAAGATTAATGTATTTTCAATATTCCTTTCTCAGTTTTACGCCCGTGACATTCCTTGTTGTAATAAATCAAGTCGATGAATATTAAAAATTAATATTTCAAAAAAACAAAATTTTCCATAAAAAGTCCCCATCATTTTAACTTACAACTAAAAATATTGTCGCTCCAGAATATATTAAAACAACTTAAAATTTTTATTTTTATTTTTCAATATCCCATGGGGATAAAATTCGATAATATGAAATCCCATTTTCGGAAATTAGCTTTTTAAAAAAATGAGCTGACAGCATAGATAGATTTCATTCATAAACGCAATCGAGAACCGCCCAACATGGTTTTGTTTATTGATAGAATGGTACAATACTTTGTACTTACTTGTGAAATGATAATCCAGGAATCACATGATACTATTACTCGAGAAGATAAACCCACTTGGCGATTCATCGCAGACGTTGCAGGGACGACACTGATGAAAAAATTCTGCTTTTTTGTGGGAGAAAAGTTTTAAAGCCTTTTAACGTTTATTGTATTTTGGCATTATTTATGATTATTATATATTGGTGTATATATTCTATGATTATTATAATATTTATGAAAGATATCTTTAAATTTTGTATGTGGTTTTGAATCCGCCATGATAATAAGCCTTTAAAAAAAAGGATAGAATAATAATATAATGCCGTGATTGATTAAGGTTTAAAAGAAAAACAACGATTATATATTTAAAGTATTTAAACATATGCAATATGAAAAGTCTAAAGGTTTGTTAATTAATAATAAACTAATACCATTAGGCAAAAAATGTTTTTATGTTTTATTAAATAATTAATTTTTTACTTTAGACTAATACTTGAAAAATATCATACATTTTTTTGTTATGAAAAAAAAAAAAAAATAGACAAAAGTAGAGGATTAATATGGGCATGGTGAAAATTTTTTAAAAATTTTTTAAATGAGTTTTATGCGCTATACACCTATAAAGGATAGTCTAAATTTTTATATTTATGGGTACGGTTAAGAAAATGACACATGTTAACAATTCTGTTTATTTTTTTAAGAATATTTTAAGTACTTAAGACAAATACTAGAAAATAACAAATTTACACAAGAAACCAAATTTAATTAATCTATTTAATTTTCGTCCTTTTTTCTTTCTTACTTTGGTTTTTTTTTTAATATCTCTATTTAACATTAGAATTATAAATACAGATTTGGCTAACCATTTGCGATTTTATAATTTTTTGTCAACTTTAATGACTCCCATTAAAATTGTTAAAAATGTTGATTCCTTACGCTTAGTTACAAAATTTTGGTTGCTTCAAAAAAATAAACAATACACTAACCAAATCAACATCAAACGAATGAACGCCATATTAAAACCCGCTGTTTCTGGGGAAATTTGTCATCGAGTGACGTCAGTGCGAGAGAGATAGCTATCTCATGCGGGGGTTTATTTTTCCTGAGTAATACTATGCAGGAATCATATTACACTGGCCCGCCTTCCATTTAATTTATTAAAAGTACTTTTCACATAGAGTTGCCGCGAGACGACGAGACGAGACGAGATAAAGTTGTCTCGTTCGAAATTGAGATAATATATTTCAGAAACGGCAGGGGCGAGACGAACGAGACAAACGGTGTTCGTCTGTCTGTTGTCTGAGTTGTTTGGTTTATTTCATTTAAATTAATTTCCCAAAATACACTGCAGTAGTTTGTATAGGATAATATTAATAAAAATAAGATCAAGTAAAAAAATGTTTTAACGTCGACTTTTTTTGACATGTTACAAATTTTTAAACTAATTTTTATGTTCAAAAAGGGTACAAGATGGTGATAAAAAAATATTGTTTAAATGGAACACACAATTTATTATCACATTATTAATTCCAATGTTTATTAAAATTCATTCTCATTTTTTTTCCAATTTTTAACTTTTCCATAATAATTGTATTCCAAACTTTTCCATCAATTCTTATACACGTAACTTTCTGGATAGAATGTAAAGTAGGTATAGGAATTTAGAATTAAATAAATATAATCCAAAACTGTAAAAATATGAGTAGGTATAGGGTATTCTAGTTTAAATTTAAAAAATATTTTTGTAGCACCCTAACACTTTATGAACGTGCTGTCTAATTCAAAATATCGTTAAATTTAACAAATTTTTTAACATTTTACCTAATACTTACATAAACTATTACAATCTTATATTCAAGGTATTAAATTACTAACTCCCCCGCCATCGTTGACTCACCCTGTACACTATATACCTACAAACTAATTGCAAAATCTGCAAAACAATATGTATTTTTGAGAATGCATTGTTTTCAGTTGAAATTAAAATTTTTAAAAAAATAATAGACAAAAAAACAGAAAAACATTCAAGCAACCCCTGCATAGGCATCAGACCGCCGCGCGCTGTTACTTTGCGACACCGTTTTATCACAGATTAGGTTTTATTCAGGATGAATATCTGCATGTTTTTTTTTTCTATTTAAAATCTATAGCAAAGAATATAAACCTTTGACTTTTCAGCCTTCTATTTAAATGGTGATATTTTTTTTTGGGTTTTTTATTTTTACCAAAATCTTTGTAAATAAATAAAAACTATTTTTAAAAATAATTTAAAATTGTAAGATATTCTCATGTAATTTTTAAACACCCCAAATTTTTTATTTAAAGGCAAGATAGTGTAAATGAGTTTAATCATCCTAAGATTGTGGTTGTACATTAAAAGGAAAATTTTTATAACTGCTTTTAGGCATATACTTTTCAATTTAAAAACAAAATCCCTGAGACAAAAATAAAGGGTTAAAAATGTTTAGAACATTTGGTACCTGAGTATCCATTAAAAAGTATCTGTTAAATATGTGTCGAGCTTTAAAAAATTGATAAGCAAGATTAAGAAAAAATTATTATTTTTTTAAAAAAATGGTATTGTCTCAAAGTTGCCTCCTCTCCGATTTTATCAAATTTGTATACAGGTTTTTGGGGCGCTGATTACAATCGATATTTTTTAAGTTTCCCCGTTTCGAGACTACTAGTTGAAAATTAAACTAACTTCATTTTCACTATATTTCCTTTGTACAAATGATTTTTTCACCAGGCATACAATATTTTATAAACACCTTAAAAACCTTGTATTTTTATTTATTTTACATCTTTTCCATTAAATTGCGAACTTTTGAAAAAGAAGCCATATTTGCTTAAAAAAAAAAAGGGAAAAAGGTGTAAAATAAACATAAAAAAGTTTTTAAAGGTGTTTGTGAAATATTGTGCAATTTAGTGTAAAATCAAGA
>JAHBCN010009330.1:0-35553 GCA_019359885.1 Listronotus oregonensis | reverse complement strand
AAAAATATGAGATAAATCTTGATTATCCGCATGGATTTGCTTTTCACATACCCCCACTTTGGTGAGTTCAATGTTTTTAAAGTTTTTAGGTTGTTTTTCTAATTGAAAAAAAATTTTAGTCAGTCCTAAGGGAAAATAATAAACTCTAAAGCTTGACAAAACAGAAAAGGGTTTCATTACAATTTTTAAAATATATATATATATATATATATATATATATATATATATATATATATATATATATATATATATATATATATATATATATATATATATATATATATATATATATATATATATATATATATATATATATATATATATATATATATTATATATATAATATAATAATATATATATATATATATATATATATATATATATATAATATATTATATATATGAATATGATCGTAGATTTAATGTGATACAGAATCTTAAAACAAGCTAAAAGCCAAACACATAGTTCAAAAGTTAATTGTTTTTGAAATATGGCTTGCGAGGTTTTACATTTTACACCTTTTTTTAACAGATGTTTTACAGAAAAATTATTTGTTGCAGTTTATTTTATTATTTAATTTGGAAATAAATTTAAGTAAAAAACAATAAATTATAATTGTTTTGCCTATTGTCTATTTGGGGTTTTTATTTGTAATTAAAAAAATAAGTGTACTTACCACAAAATTAAACTGAATATCCATTTTAAGAACATAAATTATTATTTTTTAAAACAATACTTTTTTATTTTGCTTGACGAAAAGAAAGTCTCTTATTATAAAAAAAAGAAACAGCTGTAAAGTGTGGTATGTGATACGTTAACTTTGCGTACTAATAACGGGATTTTGTTCCGCAATTTTCAATTTTTTTCTCTTGTTCCACAGTTATGTACCGTCCAGGATTTTTCGGTTGCATACACCTCGTTTCCAAAGCTCTTTGGTACGGTTGCGAAAATCTTTCACGGTAAATTTGAGCTGCTGGATTGACATTTTGGTTGGCCTCACCCTAAATTAATAACATATCGCCATATTCCCAATTTTACAATGCTCGACTGACTTGAGGGACTCCACACTACGCCTAGCGCTGTTTATTTTAGCAACTGAATCTACCGATGAACGATTAAGACAAAAGTTTCCAATTATTAAGATTTTCAAATATAATTGCTACCAAAGTTTGTAACTTTAATGTCGTTTAGACAAAAATCTGTCAAGTTTTGACACAATGTCATATAAAATGTGGCTAGATAAAGGCCAGGGTGAGAGTGCATTAAGAAGACGTTAGTGTCAAACCATTAAGTCTTATTGTTAGTGAAAACGATAGACTTGGCTAAGCACTTAAAACAACTAAACTTAACCCTACTTTTTTCTTTCAGGTCTTCAGCTCCGCAGTGGGAGCAGCACAGAGGGCGCTGACGCGCGGATGCCGATAAGCGATGGATTGTCGCGAAATCAGCTCAGTGGGACAGGAAACAATCAGTACGACCCCGAATATGCTCGCATGGAAGCGTGGCTGGATGAGCATCCCGATTTCGTTCAGGATTATTTTCTTAGGTAAACTTTCTTGTTAGAGTTACTACTGTGAAAAAACTAAGGTAAATTTTGTTATGAAATGAAAAATCTTTATTAATTCTTCCAAATATATTTCGTCCCGTTCAAAATAATCCCCCACCGATAAGATACTCTTAGCCAACGTTTCTTCCAGTTCTTCATGCATGCCAAATAGTCGTCTTTAAATATGGCCTTTAATGCACGTGGCGATTCACGTTGAATTTCTTCAATTGACTTAAAACGGTTTCCTCAAAGTGATCTTTTGAGTTTTGGGAACCACTATAAGTCACACGGAGTTAAATCAGGCGGGCACGGCGGCCGAGCAATGATATATGTAGAATTTTTGGGCAAAAAGTCTCAAATAATCAATGCAGTGTGAGATGATACATTATCGTGATGCAAAAACCAAGAGTTGTCTCGTCACAATCCTGGCCGTTTCTTGCGAATATCCTTACGCAAACAACGCATTACATTCAAATAATACTCCGTATTGACTGTTTGGCTGGGTGGAAGGAATTCATGGTGCACTACACCACGATAAGCGAAGAAAACAGTCAACATAACCTTGATTTTTGAACGACTTTGCATTGTTTTCGTGGCCGTCGTTCACCTTTTGCACGGTACTTACTGGATTTGTCGGTTATTTCCGAGTCGTATGCATAGATTTAAGTCTTATATATAGTAATAATGCGTTTTATAACGTCCTGATAGTTGGCAAGCATCTCTGTACAGACTTCTCTGCGTCGTTCTTTTTCCATGAAATTGATAAATTTTGACACCAAACGTGATTTTACTTTTCTAAGCCCCAAATGATTCTTTAAATCGCTTTAATCGATCCATATGATATATTTACCATATCCACAAGGTCTCTAATAGGTAATTGTCGATTTTTAAGCACTAAGTCCTTTATTTTCTTGATGTGTTGCTCGTCAATTGATGTTGATGGTCGTCCAGAACGTTTCAAATCAGCAACATGTCCCCGGACCTCTTTAAAGACCTTATACACATTTTTTTGGGACATGGTATCATCGCCGAATGCCTTTTGTAGCATTCTAAACGTTTCGGCACAAGAAATTTTATTCCGCAAGCAAAATTTAATCGCACTTCGATGTTCAACAATATCAGACATTGTAAAAATAGCTAAATCAACTTTTCTTTGTTCACAAAACCAAGCGTAAACTAAATATTAATAATATTAAAGACGTCAAATTTTTACCAGATGTTTCAAGCAGTGGTACCAACTTAAAAATATTTTGCGCGAATCGGCATACGCGAGAAGTTTAAATGAAATATTTACCTTAGTTTTTTACCACATAAAAAGGCGTACAAGTATTAAAAGAGATAACCTTTCGTATTTTTGTGTAAAACTGGCTTTTTAAACTGATTGTTTGTCATAGATTATCAAACATCTAAAGCATTAGCGACGGGCGTGAATATACATGTAAAGAAATAAAATAAAAATAAATAAGTATTCTTAATAAATATATAAATTTAAAAAAAATTTTTTTGTTTTTTTTTACATTTTGATCATTTAATAAAGTAAATATGTATGTGAGTAAAGGACCTTATTATCCAGATCCGCAAAGATTTTACAAAATTTGCGGTAAACGTTTCTTGTTTAAATACTTTTTATGGAAAAGTCGAAAGCCGGTTTGAAATAAATATAAAACTCCTCGATATTCAAAGTCACGTATGGCAATAAAAACAGTCTATACTGTGAGAATATGAATTTTCATTCCTCAATGCTCTCAGATATTATCTGAATAGAGCTTTAAAATTCCACGATGCCTGCATGGTGGAATTCCGCCACTTTGGAGCAATATCCAGGCATGGTTGACATTTATTCGTAAAACTTCGACAAGACGACCCTTTTAAAGGAAAATAAAAATGTAATTTATTATTTTCAATTCACTTGTAACTGTGTACTGCAATAATGATACCAATAAAACGGAAATTAAAAAAAATTTAATTGACTTTCAAAGAAAAGTACAGGGTTATTTATTTTAAAGTAAACAGGACTTTATTTTTAAACTTCCCTGTACTTTTTTAAAAACAATATCACCAAGACTGATTTATTTCCATAGAATGCAATAGTATGTTTCAAAACAAGGGGAAAAGACATTTAGAAATAAACATTAAAAATTTATCGCTTAAGTGACTTACTATTTTTAATCGATACCCCGTTATATTTTTTATCATCGATGATTTTCAAAGAATTATGGGGATAAAATTGCTGGATTTATTTTAAAAAAAACAGGGAAGTTAAAATTTAACCTTTTTTCTTTAACGCCTGCGTCTCGACTTGAACTCAACTAAATTTAAGTCGAGACGCAGAGCAAATATCATCACTTGAAAATGAATGAGATTTCGGACGAGACGTTGTGAAAACAATTTTTAAATAAACGGACTGAATAGTTTACAATGAATTTTTTTAAATATTTTATTATTTGTTTTTTATTAAAAAAAATCAGTATTAATATTCTGCAAAGACCCACAATTTCGTTCCGTCCAATTTGACTAAGTCAACTAAAATTATGAAAATTCCTAAAACAAATGTGTATACAAAAAGACATAAATAATTCACATCATATTTCATATAAGCAACGTTTTGTTGGATCTCTGTAAAAGAATTTCAAATTTGCATTTTATCCCCTTTTTTTTTTTTTTTGTAAAATATTTATACAAGAATTTATAGCCTCCGCTGTGTCGTGCGACGCATGCTGAATGTAGATTATAATATGGGAAATAATATGTTTATTTTATGGCTTTTTAAGCCGGCTTGGTTAATCTTAGTACATATTTTCGTTGGGAATCATTTCGCAAGTCATTTTATTTTAAAACAAACGTACTTTCTTGTTTTCGTATATGACTTTAAAACTTTTTTTTAAATAGAAAAAAATAGTTATATGAAAGTTCTAGAACTTTCATGAAGATTTTCATGGTGTAAGATAGAAAACAATGATGATCGGAAAATTAACAAAATATCATTCGTTATTTTAAATGGACACCTTTGATTGAAATTAAATTTGAACTTTTCTTTTCAAATATATAACTTATCTTTTGATAAAAGTTGAAGTTATTTGAATTTAAAATCTGTTCTTATAAGCCATAGTTAGCCATGGATACAACCCAAAGTGACTTCTGCAAAGTTTAAGTTCGTTTGTTTGGTTGTCTGATAACCATCTAACGAATACTTTATTTCAAACTTTGGGTTGTATCCATGGCTAACAGGACTTTGAAGAACAGATTTTAAAATTCAAATAATTGCCTCTGTTTTCCGAACATAGATAAGTTATATATATTTGAAAAGAGGAAGATTAGCAATTGAATTTTCAATCATATATAGGGTGTTCATTTAAAAATAACGAAGTTGATAGTGATTTGTTTTTTCCGATCATCATTTGTTCTATCTTACACCATGAAAATCTTCATGAAAAATCCTGCAACTTTTATATAAACTATTTTTTCTATCTATAAAAATAAAGATTTTAAAGGGGTGTGCAATTATACGGGAAAACCCTGTACATAGATCACCAAAAAAGTTATATATTCGAAGTGTCATAATGACATTCTTAGAGATTTTATTTTTAGTGATAACTTAAAACTATTCTTCGAGACTAAGCTTGCTAAATACATTTTGGTTGTTTGCAATTATTACAGCTTCTTTAAATTTTCTTTTCTTCCAGTGGGTTTCTTAATGAATAATTTTTGCCTCCGACCATTGTATGCGGTGTTGTTTTGACCATGCGTGTTCGCCAATCCTTGACTTCGAAGTTTCACCTCTTCCAGTTTTTTTTTGCGTTCTTTAACTCTAACTTCAAGTGGTCTTTTTGTTTCCCCAATGTATACCTCACCACATTCACAGGGAATTTGGTAAATACAGTCATTATTAAAAACATTGTTGTCTGGTCTCGTCTTAGTCAGAATACTTCTTAGAATGGTGAGGGATTAAAATGCCGATTTAATATTATACTTATTTGCAATTCTGTGGATCTTTTCCGAAGTTCCTTTAATATGTGAATTTGTCATAAATATTTGGTCATGTGGAGTCTCGTTTAAGTTAGAATTTTTTGTCTTATTTTGATATTTTTCGATCGTTTCCTTTACCAGTCTCTCACTGTATCCGTTCTAGCTTAAGATCTTCAGTTATATGACTTATTTCCTATTGCAGGGATTCCTTATTGTTACGCAAGGTCACTGCGCTGTTATATAGAGTACGTCTATATAAATATTAACTACCTTTAAGGAAAGCGATGAACCCATGAGAAGTCCATCATCTTGTGCGTGGTACTTATCTTTCACCTGAAAATAGGAACAACGGAGACAAAGCTTCAACAACTCCATCACTCCATCCAGCGGCAGGGTGGTGCGTTCTACTAGTGTTTTATCATCTTTAAGCTTGGCTCAGATAATGTTTAACGATTCTCCTAGTGAAAAATTTGTATACAAACTTTCCACATCAAAGATTACAAAAGTATCGTCTGGTCCTATTTCTAAAAAAAATTTCTAAAAAAAATATTCATAAAGTAACCCACTAAATTTTTTCAAGAAGCTGTAATAATTGTAAACAACTAAAGTGTATTTAGCAAGCCTAGTATCGATATTCCAAATGTCTGGCAGCCGTTGCTAAAGAATAGTTTGTAGTTATCACTTGATAACGGTTGAAGATACATCAGTAACCGAAACGTTATGTATCAATTAACAAATAAAGACAATGGAAGTCCAAGATTTTGGTGTTATTGAAACCCAAAATGCTGTTTACTAACGATGCCATTTAAATAAAAATTTGCCTCGTCACTCACAAAGATTGTGGATGTCTCCTCGATATAAATTTGCACGGCTTACCTCTTCTATTAAGTTGTTTCTCATGTAAATTTCTACGCAAAAAAATCGTTGTTAAACTAAATGATCCATGAAGATTTAAACTAAACATTGAATCACGTGTCGAAACCCAGTTATAATTTATTAAAAAATGACGTTTTACGAAAATCAATTTTATCCTAGATTTTTGAGAGGCGCTTGCTCGGTTAATAACATGTTAATTAACATCCCAAAGAAGAAGATAATGATATATAGGCTAGCATCGCAGCAAGAAATCAGTATAATCAGACCATCTCAAAAGCAAAAGACCGTTTTAACAATTGGATAAAAGATAAAGTTCTCTCTTGCTCAAATGGCAGTACAGCTTTCTGGTCCTTTGCCAAAAATATTAGTCAAAACTTTTGCATAAATTCTTTTCCACCCCTAATCTCTGAAGATGGAATTGTCTCCAGCTCCAAAGGAAAAGCCGAACTATTTGCCAAACAATTTGCTGCCAATTCTACGCTTGATCCTCCTATTAATCTTCCTTTTCCAACAGTTGTCCCTGTTTCTCATAAAATGTCCGATATAATTTTTAAAGTCAAACAGATCAAGCGTATCTTTTTTCTCTTAATACTAAAAAATCGTCTGGGCTGGATGGCATACCAGCAGTCGTCTTAAAAAATGTGCTCCCGAGCTTGCACCCATCCTAACTCGCCTCTTTCGAATCTCTTACGACACGGGCATTTTCCCGGAGAGTTGGAAAGCTGCACGTGTGCAACCTGTCCCCAAAAAAGGATCCAAAACTCTCCCTTCTAACTATAGACCTATTTATATCTCTTCTTTCAGTTGTTTGCAAAGTAATGGAAAAATTCATTAATTCCCAAATCTTAAAGTATCTAGAAAAACATAAGATCCTACATGATAAACAATATGGATTCCGTCACAGTAGATCCACAGCTGATCTTCTTTTCTTTGTCTCACACAACTGGAACAAGTCCCTTGAGTTTCTTGGTGAATCCCAGATCGTTGCTCTTGACATATCCAAAGCTTTCGATCCTGTCTGGCATGATGGGCTTCTTAACAAACTTCCTTCTTGCGGTCCTCCACCTAAGCTTTGCTCTTGGCTTTCCAGTTTTCTTTCTAATCGACGTATATCAGTTAGTGTAGATGGTCATTCCTCAAGCTTCTACCAAATTAATGCTGTTTCTTCTGCACATTAATCCCATTCATAGTTTTGCTGACGATAGTACCCTCCACTCTAGTATTCAATTTCTTAAGCCACCATGTAATTCTGATTTGGAAAACAAGCGCAGGTCAATGCAGGTGTCTCTTTCACAAGACCTCAAATTTGTCTTGGAATGGGGTGCCAAAAATCTTGTTTAGTTTAATGCCTCGAAAACACAGTCATGACCGGCCAAGTTCTGCAGAACAAATGAATACACTCCGTATGTATCCCAAATCAAACCCTTTTTAGAATATTGTTCTCATGTCTGGGGAATGGCGTCCCCTACAACACTTAGCATTCTGGACTCCATTCAAAGAAGAGCCGTTCGTCTTATTAATGATAAAACGCTCACAGAAAGGCTTTCTCTTCTTGCCCACCATCGAGCTGTAGGGGATCTGTTGCTCTTCTATATGTATTTTCACGGCTTCTGCTCAGAAGAATGGACCAGTATAAATCCTTATCTGGCAGCTCCCAACAGAGCAACACGTAGTGCAACTTTAATGCATCCAAATTACAGTTCAGTTGGAGAGGCCCCGAACTTCCCGCTTTCTTCGTTCCTTCATACCGCGTGTCAGACTATGGAACCTGCCCCGAAGTTTTTCCTTCCCTCCCTCCCAATCCCCAAATTTTTAGGTCCCGTGTGAACAAACTCCCTCTCACCACACTTAAGACACCCACGGTACGTTAGTACTTAGGCATCAGCCTTGGTGAAAAGATAATAAGATAAAAACATATACCGGGTGACAAGAAATCACTACCCAGCCCTTCATTTTCTTGAATAAAAACATATGGCTTTTAAAATTTTAGAATAACATATTATATTATAAGATGCCGATTTTGGATATTATAAGATTTGCCTATCACTTCCGGTTTAAACGGGGAACGACATCAACTTTAAATTTTTAATGGAACACCCTGTATATTTTCAAAATTGGGTTTTCCCTGGGATCATTCCTGTTATAAAAATCCAAATTATATCCTATACTATTTTGCTATTTTTTAAGAAAATGGCGTTAAGATGTCAAACTACCTTATGCAGTTTTATGGGAAAACAAATAAATGATATAAAAAATTATTATCTTTAATTTAAATTTTTCTGAAGACTCTATCTGTGGAGGTCATAATAAAACTACTTCCGGCTTTACCGGAAGTGCTGAGAAAATTGACTTTTCTAATATTGTTACTTCAAAAATTTAAATGCAACACCCTGTATATTTTTTTAATTTGGATTCTATGGGTTATTCCAAATATAAAATCCGTATAATCCTATCCTTGTTAGTTTTTGAGAAAATGGCGATTGAAGATATCCAAACGACCGCACATTATGCAGTTATAGAGGAAAACAAATAAATGTTAGAAAATTAATAAGCCTAAAATAATTCAGGCCGTCTCTTTGGAGCAATTTTGTTATTTTAATATTGGTTTTTTATTTAAGTGGTTTAAAAAAAAAATAATTTAATATTAAATTAAAAATGTAAATGTTTCTAACGATTTTTTTGTTTCCCTATAACTGCATAATAGGGGTCGTTTGAACATCTTCAATCGCCATTTTCTAAAACTAACAAAGATAGGTATAGATATAATATAGATTTTATATTGGAATGAGCTAGAATCCCAAAATTTAAAAAAAAATACAGGGGTTTTTAAATTTTTTAGTAACATTGGAAAAATCAATTTTTCCCCGCACTTCCGGTAAAGCCAGGATTTTATTTTGACCTCCCAGAATTTCAGAAAAAATTAAATTAAACATAATAATTTTTTATATCATTTTTTTGTTTTTCCCCCCAAAACTGCATAATTGCGGGGGTTTGGACATGTTTACTCCCATTTTCTCAAAAACTAGAGATAGATATGGACATAATATACATTTTTTTATCAGTGATTCTAGTATCAAATTTAAAAAAAAATAAGGGTATTCCATTAAAAATCAAAGTTGATTCGTTTTCCGCCGGAAGATAGAGACATGTTATAATTCTAAAATCAGCATCTTATAATATATTATAGCATCCTAAAATTTGAAAGCTATATGTTTTTTTTTAAAAAATAAAAGGGTGGGTAATTGTTTTCACCCGAAAGGGAAAACCGTATTGACTTAACTCATATAGAATTTATTTCAATATCAAAATGGGTAGTCTATTATAGCGAACTCTGAATTAGAGAAAAATTACTTTAAAATAACTCAAAGATTCTGTTCTTTTTTTATAGAAAAGCTCCACGGCAAGTCGTCGACTCCTGGCTTCTTTCACACGCCACTCCGGCTTCTTCCAGCGCGGAGTTATCCTCTCCAACCCATGGGATACCCGGTGGCTCCTCACGAGGTGGATCGGGAGCGACCACTCCAGTGCGCAAGATATCCGCACACGAATTTGAGAGAGGAGGGTTGCTTAAACCGATGATCAGCACGGTACGTAAGTAATCATCATCATATATTTCGTTTTTTTTTTCTACGTTTTTTACAGTAGTTAGACCATTAGCCTATTGAAAACAAAAGGGACCAATCCTACTCCAATAGTGAATTCGACTGCCCGATCGTTCAAAAAAGAGTGTGTTGGGGGTCGGATTTGATTTTTTGGGGTTTTTTTCGAAAACGAATCAAAAATTGGGGTCACAGAAAAAATCAAAAAAACCCAAAAAAACAAACGGGACATTTACCGGCAAAACCTCTACCCGGAATGTTTGGTTGACTATATAAAATAAAAAGATTCATTAAAAAAAAAAAGATTTCTAAAATTTTATAAAAAAATTATAAAACATTTATGATAAGATAAATATAAAAGGAGATATAAATGAAAATGTACTTTTGACAAATAAGTTCAGTCCAAAATAGGATTTTTTTAATATTGGGATTTTTGGGAATTTTTTTTATTATAGATCTTTTATTTTATTCATTTAAATCCCAAATCGCTCCAAATTTGCAGCAAATATCCAAAAATATTTTTTTGAGGGCACGAATATTTTGAAAATTATACCGAGTCGCGAAGCAACTTAAAAAGATCCTAAAAATTGTTTTTTTTTATTATAACCCGAAAAATATTGCAATTAGACAATAGGGTTATATACCTTAAATTAAAGGTTTTGTAATAATACATAGTTTATGTGATATAAGGTTTCTTGTATATTATATTTTTTGAGATATTGACGCTTTAAATTAAAAAAAAAAATCGTTAATATCTAAAATTGCGATTTTTTTGCTGTTTGACCCCCAATTTTGACTTTAGATTCCCCACACACCACTTTTCTTGTGGACCTGTGTAATCAGTGCATACCTAGTCCACATTCACTATTTAAAAGAGCATACTGGGAAAGATTAGTCCCATTTTTCTTTAATTATATGACATTTTGAGTAATTAAGATAAGTGTTTATACAATTGATTAAAAAATATATAAAACAATTATTTAAAATAGTAAGTTTGGTAAATAATCTTCGCTTTTTTGCATTTCGAGTTTTTTTCGACAGTACGTATTTATTTGAGGTGTAGTTTAACTACCTTCGTATTTTTTACATTATTTACAAAATTCTATTTTTTGTCTGCTTTATTTTTTTTGCTGGCTTTAGTAAGATAAGTTGCAGTCATATTTATTTACATTTAAATTTGATGGCTATTAACCTGATGTAAATTTTATTATTGAAATTATATTAATTCATATTTTTTTCCACGAATAATACGTTGTGTCTAAATTTTTTTAAAAATAATCTGTTTATAAAATTACTGAAAACTATTTCTTCTTTCAGATATTAAAGAATAATGCTTAAGCAAAGAATTTTATTTCTGTTATTCCTTCCTTTTAAATTGGTTTTTGGAAGTGACAAAACTTTTTAAAAACCTTTTTAAGAATAATACAACATAAATTAATATTACCACTTTACTTAAGGAATAAATAACTTCAAACATTTTATAAGGGCTTCTCCACCTACTTGACCTGTTTTTGAAATACCCTGCACAGAGGCCTCAAGGATCTCCTTCTCTTTCTCTTTCTTTTGCAAATACATAAATCGAAATAAATACAGGAACAAAAGAAATAGGCAATCTAGGACATGGCTGTTTAATCCATTGTATTTTTACCCAAACTGTTGGAGTATACTAAAAATAACCTGTCGTATTTTGTTTTCGGGGACCACTATAGGAAAATAAAGTTGATATTTACTATACCAGGAAATGTCTGAGTTTCATATAAAGTAAAGTTACACCAAATTATTATTATACGACTAAGATTATTGAAGTTGTTCAATGACAGGGCGAACAACTGCAGAAGTGAACAAATTTGTGCAGGAATACGCGCTATCCGTAAGTCGAAAGAAAACAGAAATGGTTCTGTTTACAAAGAAAAAGAAATTAGGAAACACAACAGCACCCGTTCTTTTCAATACAAAACTTAGCCCTTCAACAGAGGACAAGTACCTTGGTATCACCTTTGAAGTAAGCTAACATAGAATTCTTACTTGGAGAACAGAATAAAGAAAACATATATTGCATTTGACCAATGCTGCAGAACAGTACTTGAGACTTGGGGATTTTTTCCCAAAGTAGCCCATTGGATCTACACGGCCATAATAAGACTCATGGTAACATATGGTTCCATAGTGTGATGGTCCAAAACAAAACAGATCGCGATAAAACATAAGTTAGATCAAATTCAAAGAATAGGATGTTTAAACATCACATATGCTATAAGACCTATACCGACTAGAGCCATGAAGGTAATATTAAATCTCATCCCATTGATATTTTTGTCAGGGAAGTGGCTTTGACGACTCTAACACGCCTCCGCATGTTCGATCTAGATACTAATGTAGGCTCTGGCTCAACTAGACGACGCCTGTGGAAGGATGCTACCAAAGAACTTTCAATTCAACAGGCAAGAGCAAACTTAATTACAGCTAGATTTGTTTTCAACAAACTCTACACAATCAACACAACACTACAAAAAAGCAAGTCTAAAGGAAGTACTAACCTTTCAACTGATGACTTAAAGACCAAGGTGGGTACAGGCTGTGGCATATACTCACCAACTATAAACTTGAAAATCAGCTGGACAATGGGTGCTGAACCCAGCGTGGTTCAATCCGAACTGACGGTCATAGCCATAGCTATAGCGGTTAACGAAACTAAACGCCGCAACATTACCAACAATACTATTTGTATTTATACAGACAGTAGACAAGCACTACTAGCCCTGAAGAGAGAGTCTTGCCCTCATATTTAAACGGAACTCCATACTGGTACCAACTGGCCTCTATTAGCCGAAATTACAAATATTCAACATAAAGACGTCGTTAACTATATTAAATTAATAGATTGGACGACGCAGTAAATCTTTGACCTACAAGAGAAAGCACAAAGGATCTACTGAGGTCTAGGTGCTGTGGTATTACCACCCTCTGAAATTTTCAGATAAGATCAGAGTACAAATTTATAAGAACGTTTAGCAGAACTACACAACAATATAAACAAAATCTTACAGATAAAACTACAACATTTTGAACAATTATTATAATCAAACAACAGCAAAAAGTAACATTGGCAACATGGCATTGGCATTGGCATGAAAAAATAAAAGGAATATTTTTAGAAAATATAAATTTTTATTTTCTTCTGATTACAGGTCGATGGTCAACCGACATTTTTGACAAGTACAACAGAAGATCCGATGGGGAACCAGTTCGCGTCGAGCCCCACACCGAGCCGAAGACACAGGCGGAGTCGACACGAACTCAGGCAGTTGGATGAAAAAGAACTAATTTTTGAATTGGTAAGCGTATGATACACATATTCTTATAATATTAAAAAACACGTTAAATCCTATGTTATTTTAGTTAAAATTATTTTTTTTTAATTAAGTGTTGTTGTGATTTTGGGGTTTAAAATGGATTTTTTTTTACAATTTTAAGAAAGATTTTTTTTTTAATTAGTTTAAAATATTTCTTTTTCCATATTCCCATTTTTCAAAATTAAAAGTTATTTACATAAAAGTTATTATAATTGTTATCTGTTTGACTTAATAATTCAAACATTTTTTTAAATGCATGTAAAAAAGGCTGTAGAGACATATATGGTACTATAACACAGGTCTGCCATAGTTTTCCCCTAAAAAAAAGGGAGTTATTTAGGTAGATAGTAAGTACCTAGCTAAAAAATATATTTAAAATAGTCCATCACGTAAGGTTTCTGAGAAAAATGTTTTTCCAACTTTCTTAGTGATTGGCCATAGAGAGCATCATTAAGTCCTGGAAAAAATAAAAATGTTGTGAGAGAGGCACTAGTTGTTCTTTTTAAAATTCTGCTAGGTCCACTCTACATTAACTTGGGAATTATGAGGCAATTTGTCAAGGCACTTCAACAGGAAAATATTAAATAGGAGTTCTGAAGAAAGTAGTAAAAGATGTCGTAAGTCTTCCTGAATTATCTAATTTTTTAAGTCTTGTTTAAAACTAATACTGCTAGTTTTGTCAGTAAACGTTCAATTTTATGTTCATTATATTTTATTTTTTTATAATTTTTTTTTTAAATCTGTAAATATGCATATCTTTAAAAAATTATTGCGATGTGCTATAAAAAAACAACACTTTATGTCAACATACTTTAACAACTAAAATTAAACATAATTATTTAAAGGAAAAATTTTAAAAATTTTTTTGCTTCACATATATGACGTAGATTTTTTTTGAGGAGAAAGAGGTTATTTTCTTATGTTATTTATTTGATCTAATACTTTAATTGTTGTAGTATCACTACCTTCTAAGTAGATGTTCTTAAGCAAAGCGTACATATCCATAAAGTAGTTTATCTTAGGAAATCACGATTTACTCATGGATGTGTTAAAACCCATAATATCTTTTTTATCGAAAGCAGTTTTTTAACCCTATAAAAGTTAAGAAAACTTTCCGCAATATCCCGATATGTGTTCTGTTTTCACTTAATCGGCATTACAAGGGATAGAAATGATCATCAGGGTCTATAAACAGTCGGATAACGCAGGATAACGTCATCCCTAGGGGGCTTATCGTTCAGCACTTTTGGATTTTACCCTTAATGTGGGTCGAAGACAACCGGAAGCTATGTCGGATAAAAGCTTGAAAGCTTGTAAGTGTAGTAATGGTGATGAGTTGTGTAACATAGATAGAGTAATTAGATTAGGATACATCCGTCATTGCACTTAAAAGCAATCAAAGATATGGAAAATGACTCTAAGGCTTAAGTTTAGTGTGCCCTTTACTATTTTTCATTTCACGCATTAAGAGGATGCAATGATAATTCTTATACTGAGTGGTGCATCGCCAGACTGGCCATGTAAATTTTGATACATTGAAATATTGGCTCCTCTATTGAATTTACAACAAAATTGTATTAGATTTTGAAGACGTTGATAAGATTAGCTCACATACTTAATTTCGTTTTTTTCTGATAAGGCAATTAAAAGTTATTTAAGAAAAACTATTTTGTAAAATCGTTGCATACCTGTTACATACATTAATGAATCCACCAGTAATAAATAAAATGTCTTGTCAACTTTTTATTGACGTTTTATTTTGTATTAGTTATTTCAACATGTTTTACATAGAAAATAATGCTTGTAATCATTTAATAAATACAAGTAATTACATTGAACTACATAATAATATTTTTACATAATTGAACAATTTTATAGGAAAGTGAAAAACACACTTAAAAACTGTCTAAAAATACGTTTCAACACAACACATTAAAACTAAAAGCTAATGTTTTTAATTAGATGCTCAAACAGACCTCCGTTTATTGCTAAGCAATATCCTAAACGGTTATAAAATTCAATTCTTACATTATGAAGTTGAAATGCCGATAGTCCATCGCACGCCGCTGAAATTGAAACTTTTAATTCTTCCAAATTTTGATAACTCATATTTGTATAAATAACATTTTTGATATGAACCCAAAGGAAGAAGTCGTTTGGCGAAAGATCAGGAGACCTAGCTGGCCAATTTATGGTGTAATTTGGTCCTATAGTAAGTCCGTTGAAAACATTTTGAACATATTCCCTTACTTCTCGTGAATTGTGTGCAGGACAACCATCCATTTGAAACCAAATGTTTTGGTTGTCAGGTGCAACTTCTTTCAATGCCGGCCCCACTTGATTTTGTAATAGTTCTAAAAAAGTTTCTGTTTCCAAATTGTGATTCAAGAAAAAAGGTCCAATAATCCGATGTCCAAATATACCCGCCCTAACGTTTACCTTTTGAGCGTATTGAGTTCTTGTAGATACAAATCTGTGTTTATTTTCTTTGCTCCAGTATCTGATGTTTTGAACGTTTGGTTCATTGTTTAATGTGAAGGTGCATTCGTCACTAAAACAAATATTGCGTAAGAATTCCCTATCGTTATTCGCCATTTCCATAACTTCAAAACAAAAACCTGCTCTTCGGATCTCATCACCTTCCCTTAATTCCTGATGTCTTTGATATTTGTACGGATGATATTTATATTTCTTTAATTTGCGTAGTACTGTGCTGTGATCCTTTCCTACAACTTTGCCAAGAAGCCTGGTGCTAATTCCTTTATTTTCTTGTACATGAAGTAAAACATCTAAATCGGCATTATTTTCTTGAGCTCTTCCATCGAGTACATTATTATTTCCTCAAGCAGTTGCATTTATTAATAACAGTACCTTTTGTCTCAAACTTGAACGATGATTTTGAACTGTTGTCTTACTTGGAATGTGCCTGTCAGGAAAAAAAAACGTAGAGAACATGTCGGATACTCTTCGATAACTATTGTCCATGTAATACCATTTAATCATTGTTATTTTCTCTTTAATACTGTATATCTAAAAAGTAAAACTAAATAAAGTTAAATATTTAAAATTGCAGTAAGGTATGCCCCATAATTTTCTTAATAGTCTTGCCTTACGAATCTTGCCGTCTTGTCTTTTTGTGTCCATGGCCAATTTTTAATGTATCAAAATTACAGATTTTGAGTTTAGGATCACGGTTTGTCTTCATGAAACAATTACATACTAAATTCATATTTAATTCTTTATAAAGAACTTTGGAGAAGCAATTGTCCCAAAGTTTCCCATGGATTTAATCTTTCTCTTACGGCTCTTACAAGTGAATCCCACTTGTGTTCAATTGGATTTAGGTCAGGTGACTTTGCTGGCCAACCCATGATATCAATATTGGTATCTCGCAAAAACCTAAAAAAATACATTTTAGTTTAAAAAACAAGCTTTTATAGCAAGCCAAACTAAAAAGTAGAAAATTATTTGTGACCCCAAAAGACCCTAAACAGAAAAAGGCTCGTTAAATTGAATTTAATAAAGACCCAACAACTTTGCAGACGTTAAAACGGGTATAAAAAGTAAAGTGGATATTTAACTGCATTGTGTTATGTATTCTAAACTTTAGGATAAAGTTTGGGAGTTTTTAGGGTGTTAAATGTTGTTAGTATAAGATAAACCGTTTCATTAAAAAAAAGGTCGGCAGAAGGCCTGGACTGCAAACTTTTCCCGATATTATTTTTTTTTTGTTTAATTTGTTTATATATCGAGTTAACGACAATCTGTATATTAGAACAAAACCTCCCGTAATTTTATTAAAAGCACGAATCTGAACGACATATTATGTTTCTCCAAAAAAGTAATAGCTAATTTTTTCTAAGGCCAATTTTACACTATCAAAGTTGTTTAACAAGATATGCGAATTTGATACAATAAAATCTTTGAGGTTTTGCCTCAGAAATTAAGGGTTCAAGATAAAATTGTTTACAAACCTAAACGAAAAACTTCGTGGCTGCCTCGAGGTCTAGTTTATACTATGTAACCTTTTGATCAGCAATGAAGCATTTTCCGTAGCAGGATTGTAATAGAGAGTGCCCCAGAATATGTAGGCAATTTCTCGGAATCTAATAGAAAACATAAAAATATTATGATATGTTCCCATAAACTTTTTTCCTATGTCCCTCCCCTACGGAGATACAGGTACATAACGGACGCCCCTGGAAATTGTTTTTTTATAACTTTTAAAATACTAGACGTAATTTATTATTTTTTTAAATATGATGGCTACTAGATAAGTCTTCTTAAAAAGAACCCATAGCATATTTGGTTTATTTAGTTTGCCAGGGACGGACTAGCTCTGACAAAATAATAGCAAATTTTTTTAACACCCTGTATGATAAAGGCTCAAAAATATTATTTTTAGGATAGCTTAACCTTACACTAAAAAAAAAGGTATTCCTGATTGACCTCGATAAAATCAACAGTTTAAGAGAAATAAAATATTCATGGTTAGTATTTTTACATTATACAGGATGTTTTCTAATTGTACGTCAATATTTAGGGAGCAATTTTTGGGTCCATTTTAAGAAGAAAACTTTATATGAACGTATGTCCTAAACGTCTTAACTTTTGAGATACAGGGTGGTAAAATTTTTAAAAATAAATCATTTATTATTGATATCTGTAATACCACTTTAGATATTTTAATGAAATTTGGCATACATGTACTATGTATCAATCATTCTTTCTTTTCTTAATACTAAAAAATCGTCTGGACTGGATGGCATACCAGCAATCGTCTTAAAAAATTGTGCTTCAAGTTTGCACCCATCTTAACTCGCCTCTTTCGAATCTCTTACGACACGGGCATTTTCCCGGAGAGTTGGAAAGCTGCACGTGTGCAACCTGTCCCCAAAAAAGGATCCAAAAGTCTCCTTCCAACTATAGACCTATATCTCTTCTTTCAGTTGTTTGCAAAGTAATGGAAAAATTCATCAATTCCCAAATCTTAAAGTATCTGGAAAAACATAAGATCTTACATGATAGACAATATGGATTCCGTCACAGTAGATCCACAGCTGATCTTCTTTCCTTTGTCTCACACAACTGGAACAAGTCCCTTGAGTTTCTTGGTGAATCGCAGATCGTTGCTCTTGACATATCCAAAGCTTTCGATCAGGTCTGGCATGATGGGCTTCTTAACAAACTTCCTTCTTACGGTCTTCCACCTAAGCTTTGTTCTTGGCTTTCCAGTTTCCTTTCTAATCGACGTATATCAGTTAGTGTAGATGGTCATTCCTCCAGTTTCTACCAAATTAATGCTGGGGTCCCCAGGGCTCAGTACTGGCTCCCACGCTGTTTCTTCTACACATTAACGATCTTCTCTCTTCCACAATCAATCCCATTCATAGTTTTGCTGACGATAGTACCCTCCACTCTAGTATTCAATTTCTTAAGCCACCGTGTAATTCTGATTTCGAAAACAAGCTGCAGGTCAATGCAGATATTCTTTCACAAGACCTCAAACTTATCTAGGATTGGGGGCCAAAATCTTGTTCAGTTTAATCCTCGAAAACAAGTCTTTCGCTGAGAAAAGTCTCAAATGCTCATCCCTTACATATACGGCCAGTTCTGCAGAACAAAGGAGTCGTTTAATCTTTCGGCGTTACTTTTGAGAATAACCTCAACTGGCACAAACACATTTCATCCATTAGCTTGGCAGCTTCAAAAAGATTGGATTCCTTTTCGAGCCAGAAAATATTTCTCTTTTCCAATCTGTACACTCTGTATGTATCCCAAATCAGACACTCTTTAGAATATTGTTCTCATGTCTGGGAATGGCGTCCCCTACAACACTTAGCATTCTGGACTTCATTCAAAGAAGAGCCGTTTGTCTTATTAATATCCAACGCTCACAGAAAGGCTTCCTCTTCTTGCCCACCGTCGAGCTGTAGGGGATCTGTCGCTCTTTTATAGGTATTTTTACGGCTTCAGCTCGGAGGAATTGGCCAGTATAATTCCTTCTCTGGCAGCTCCCAACAGAGCAACACGTAGTGCAACTTTTATGCATCCTTTTACAGTTCAGTTAGAAGTTTCTCCTTCTCCTCCCAATCTCCAAAAATTTAAGTCCCGTGTGAACAAACTCCCTCTCACCGATGAAGACACCCACGGTACGTTAGTACTTAAGCATCAGCCTTCGTGGGCTGTCCCAAGATAAAAAAAAAAAAAAAAAAAGGCATTTTTAGTGTACCATATTTTTTTTATTTGCCAAAATAGGCAGGGCAAATTCTGTACAAAATGCCACTGGTATAAATAAAAAAATGTGGTACATTAAAAAATGCTTTTTGATACATAGTACATTTACGCCAAATTTCATTAAAATATCTAAAGTGGTATTACAGATATTAATAATAAATGATTTATTTTAGAAATTAATACCTGTATCTCAAAAGTTAAGACGTTTAGGACATACGTTTATATAAAGTTTTCTTCTAAAAATGCATTCCAAAATTGCCTCCCTAAAAATTGACGTACCATTAGTATAATGTAAAAAAATACCAACCATGATATTTTATTTCTCGGAAACCGTTGATTTTATCGATGTCAATCAGGAATATTTTTTTTAGTTTAAGGTTAAAGCTATTCAAAAATAATATTGTTGAGCCTTTATCATACAGGGTGTTAAAAAATTGCTATTATTGTGTCAGAGCTAGTCCGTCCCTGGCAAACTAAATAAGCCAAATATGATTTAATGGCTTCATTGTAAGAAGACTTATCTAGAAATCGAATTTGGACACCCTGTACATTTTCTATTGTTTCTTAGGTAATTCAGTCCGTCTTATAACCCCGCAAAACGATCTTTTTATTCTTGTTCAAGACCAAAACCCGACTCCATTATTAATCAAGACAAACTTCCTAGAGCTTCCCAGTTTCCTTCTCTCTGCACGCTTAAGTTATTTAGGCCTTGAAATATAAACCTTTAAGATCTCGGATGACCCAAAGCAATTTTTCCTTGTTTTCTCGAGTTAGGCCGTGTTATTTTCGAATTGTTTATGGCCTCTCTCTCTCCTGAAACATGAGTTGCAGGATCAAATAATTTTCTGCGGATTTAGAAATTTATCGGTATCATTAATGTTGTTACATTAAAACGCCATTGAGGGTTTTAACATTAAGGGTCCCACAGACTATCGTTGTTTTTAACCTTCTTAATCACCGATTAAGACTGCTCTGTTCCGACGATGAAAACTTTACACTTAAAATCTCAATCGTTGATTCGTCCGTCTTCATTTAAAAACAAAGTGTATGGTGCGGAAAGTTTTTCATCGTCATTCTTGTAACAAATAAACACGGTTCATTTGCGTTTTTCGGTGAACGACTGCAGCTTTCAGCGATTAAGACGGTTTAAAATTAAATTAAGTATAAAGGGCCCCACAGACCTCTTTCTTTTTAAGCACTTTTAATCGTGGTGATCAAAAGCGTCGATTAACATAGCCAGCTTGTGAGCGAAAACCAAGGAAGTTTAAAGGTGTATGGAAGCCCAATGCTATGGCCCATTCGATCAAAAAATGTCCAGCCCAGTATGAAAATAACTGTCAGAGTTGGCCCCGCCGATTCTGCGCAATAACAAAATTCCACGAAATTATTTAATGTGTTGCCTACTTACACACTGATAAATCAGTGTGAAGTTAGCACATTATAATTTTATGAGAGCCGGAGTACCGTTTTTTGGATTGATAAAAACCTTCTTATTTTAGTGATTAGTGTTTATTAAATTGTGACTATAATTTTGTCTTTATTGTTTGTTACTTATAATATCGTAACGACTTTTATTTCATTTAATAATTTAGTACACTCTTTTAAAGGATCAAAATTATTGATTACTGGGCAGACCAGACAAATTTTAATATATACAGATCCCTCTAATTGAATGAAAGGAAGTACAATTTTGGTACGGTTTTGTGGGGCGCTGATTACAAATCTAAAAAAAAATTCGGCAATGTTTCGTTTTCGAGATATTCATCATCAAAATTGAAAATTAAACTAACCTTATTTACACTATTCCTCCTTTTTGCACAAAATTTGATTTTACATAAATTGGCACACAATATTTCACAAACACTTTTTAAAAACTTTTTATGTTTATTTTACACCGTTTTTACACTTTTATTTTTTAAGCAAATATGGTTGCTGCCTTTGAACTTAAAAGTTCGCAATTTAATGGAAAAAAAGATGTAAAATAAATAAAAATACAAGGTTTTAAAAGGTGTTTATAAAATATCGTGTGCCATTTTAGTGTAAAAATCAAGAATTGTGTACAAAAAGAAGGGAGAATATAGTGAAAATGAGGTTAGTTTAATTTTGAACTTTGATGATGAAGATCTCGGAAACGAAACGTTGCCGAAAAGATATTTTTTCAGATTTGTAATCAGCGCCCCAAAAACCCCTGTATGCCAAATTTGATCAAAATCGGAGAGGAGGCAACTTTCGAGACAATACCATTTGTTTAAAAATAAATTAGATTTTTGGTTTCTTAATCTTGCATTATCAACTTTTTAAGCTCGACATACTGTACACACATAATATTTAACGAATACTGTTACAATGGTACCAAAGGTTACTAAACATTTTTAACCACTGTTATTCTGTCTCATGAATGTTTGTTATTAGTGAAAAGTATATGCCTAAAAAGCAGTTATAAAAATTTTCACTTTTTAATGTACAACCAGAATCTTAGGTTTAGATTAAACTCATTTACACTATCTTGCCCTTCTTTTATCACAAAATTGGTGATAAGTACATAATACTATCATACAATGTTTGAAATTTATTTTATATTTTTTTTATTTATTTACAAAGATTTTTGGTAAAAATACAAAACTTCCAAAAATATCGACCATTTAAATAGAAGGCAGTAAAGTGGCGCCATCTATTCTTTCCATATTATATCAGATGATATAAAATCTAATATTACACAATAATTTTAAATTTTCTATAGTAGTATCCTTTAATAACCAACAAGTTTATGCAAAAAATAAAAAAAAAACAGTGAATATTGGAATTTGACATTTGATGATGTCAATTTTATAGGTAGTAACAAAGAATTATGGAAATCCGGCCCTGACCTACTATTCATTGCGCAAATTCCGCGAGGCCAACCCCCCTATTCACGCTGCCCTGCACGCCTGGACAATTTTGTTCTACAGTATTGGGCTTCCATACACCTTTAAACTTCCTTGGCGAAAACAGAATATAACAAAATTGTTGAAAATTTATTTAAAAACGAAGTGTTTGGTGCAGAACGGTTTAATCGTCATTTTTTTAACAAAAAACACGCTTCATTTACGTGTTTTGGTGAACGACTGCAGGTTTCCGTAATTAAAACGGTTACAAATTAAAACAAATGTATGGGAATAAAAGTTTTAATCGTCCGACTGAGCAGTCCTAATCGGCGATTAAAAAGGTTAAAAAAAACGATAGTCTGTGGAGCCCTTAAGGAAATAAAAGTTTTAATCGTCGGACAGAGCAGTCTTAATCGGTGATAAAGAACGTTAAAAACAACGATAGTCTGTGGGGCCCTTTAGAGTTATATAATATACAGGGTGGGCCACCACATTCGCCTCGGTTTTTCTACGAGAAATGAAACGAGTTGGGGAAAAACTTTTAGCACGGTCACATGTGGGTCCATGAGGAGCATATTTTAAAATTATTTTGAAATATACAGGGTGACCCCAAAAAAAAGTACATATCAAAGTTATATTTTTTCTTATGGAACACCCCATATTTTTTTATATTTTTAGATACTATAGACCAAATAAAGGTGAAATATTGTTATATTTCCTATACCTAAAACTGACCGTTTCTGAGAAATTTAGGGAAATTTAAAAATGCAGACCATAATTTCAAAATTGTTTACATGCTGTAACATATAACGAGCTGCTCGTAATTAAATTTATTGCTTAGCTTAAGGTTTAAGTTAAGTATTACATACAAGTTTAACCTTAATATTATACAGAGTGTTGAAAAAAATTGCCTCAAAGTTTAAACACACATTTTATTAAATAACTTCCTTAAGTTAAATGGAATACCCTGTATTTAGTGGCCTATTTTGACGCGGAACTAAATTCCCTTTAAAACCATATAACCTATCTCTTCTGCTTTTTATGCAAAAGGCATTTTTATATTTGACTTATCATTTATCTTAAAAATGGAACACCCTGTATTGTTATTAAAAATCTTTTTATTAAGGATCACGTAGATTCGCTAAAAGCACAAGTTTAAATTTTTAAAAATAGGATGTATCTCAGGTAAAATGCAGGCAAAAGTAATAACTCCAATTTATTGTCATTTCCAAAATATTAAAGCATTCTTAAAATTGAGGATCGAAATATAGTAGAAGGCACACCTGTCCCAATTGTTAAGACGAAATATGATGAATTGCCCTTGTTTCTTAGCAATATTCATGCTAAGACGAGACCGGGTCTTAGTCTTGGTCTTGGTCTTGCAAGCCCAAAGAAGGTCTTGGTCTTGTCTTGGTCTTGCTGCAAAAGTCTTGCTGGTCTTGCTTTTTTGGTAGTAATAATTTAAATTAACCAATCTTAGATAAAATATATATTTTTTTAATACTTACAATTAAATAAAGATGGAGTCTATATTTTTTGCTTTAAAATTTTAAAATATACCAATTTTAACCTTACATGTACATTTAAATTATTTGATTAAAAAGGATATTTTAAATGTAGGGGTTTATTTATTTATAGCACATCATTTTAGTGATAGGAATTATTTAAATTTTCTTTGGAGAAGCATATAAAATTACAATACTGAGTAATCTGAGGGCAGAATAAAAACTTTTAATTTCAACCAGATATGAAATTTCCAGCTGGAAAATGATTCTGATATGTAAACATTGGTTTCTAATTCAAAAAAAGGGTATTTAGAAAGCTTTTCAGTTCAAATAAACTTTCTATGTTCAAATTAGTTAAACATTTGCCGTACAAAGTTTGTACAAATACTTTATAAACATTCTGCATATACAAGGTGGCTCGATAGTGCGACAAAGATCGATATATCCGAAACCGTTCCTAATGGTAAAAAACTGAATATACAAAAATTATAGAAAAAAGGGCGTAAAATGTAAAATTATTTTCTATTTCAGAATTTTTCAAAAAATCCACTACCGCTCAGGAAAACTTCCTTATTTTTAGCTTTTAACCTTAAATAGAAAAATTATAGCAAAAATTTCATTTAAAAAAAGTGCTTCCCTGTATATTATGCTGGAAATTCTTAAACTGTCATATAGGTACAATGTCGACGTAGATGGTTTTTTATATATCATTTTCGGTTTTGACAAAAATGACGTAATCATTATACTTTTGGCATTGTTTTGACTTTTCCGTCTAAACCAGAAGAGAAATTTAAAATCCTTTTAGATTAAAAGTATTCCTATATAAAATGACAAATATATTTTTATTAAACCATCACTTTTACATTTATATCTTAGTTTAAAGGAGCACTTCTTACAGTGTGGCACAAAAATAATGTTTTCCTGGATTTTGGAAATTTTTTATCCAGTAAGTAGCATCACTAGATACCTAATTTAAAAAAAAACATTAGAAATAGATAAGTAATTTTCAGCTTCTATAACTTTTATACTTTAGTTTTTCTCTGCCGTAAAGGGTTTTGGAGTATCGGTTTGTTGGACCATTAAGTCACAATCTTATTATTTTTGAAACATGTTACTGAATCTACTAGTTATCGTTTTAAGATAATTTTATTAAAAAAACGGGATCGATTGAATTATTATTTTATTAAAAAACCTGTTACTCATAAAATAATCGCCTTTTTAGGCAGTTCCGACAATTTTTTGTCATGTCTGTATGAAATTCTTTATATTGAATATAAAATTAAATATTATAATTTAAAAAAAGACAAAAGTGAGGTCTTGCAGGTCGGTCTTGGTCTTGCGTAGTCTTGCACCCCGCGGTCTTGGTCTTGGTCTTGGTCTTGAAACCCCCCGGTCTTGGTCTTGGTCTTGCAAGCGAGAAGGGGTCTTGTTTTTCCCCGGTCTTGGTCTTGCTGCAAAACCAAGACCAAGACCGCAAGACCAAGACCGGTCTCGCTCATCACGATATTTCCCTAAACTTAATTTAATTTTTAACCGTCTTAATCGCCGAAAGCTTCAGTCATTCAACGAAAAACGCAAATAAAGCGTGATAATTTGTTACAAGAATGACGATTAAAAACGTTCTGCACCACACACTTTTAAATAAAGACGGACGAATCGACGATTAAGATTTTAAGCGCGGCCAGAAATTTTCACCGACGGTGTAATGTTTGGTTTTCGCCCATAAACTGGAAATGTTAATCGACGCTTTTGATCGCCACGATTAAAACTGCTTAAAAAGAACGAGATCTGTGGGGGCCTTTAGAGTTATATGAAATATATATGGTTCTCAAAAGGTAAACGGGGTAAAGTATGCAATTTTTTTCTTTCAAGAAGCTACAAAGTCGTAGTTTATTTTTTTCTTACGGCCGAGTGACAAATTTGCTGTTAAATTTAACAGCAAACTTAACCATGGGTTAAATTAACAAAGAGATAAAAATGAAAAGTCTTGGCAATAGGGCATAACTTTAATGTTAACTATTATAATATTTTTGTACGTGAATTTTTTAAGAATATTTTTAAAAAATTGGGCTGTTCGCAAGGACACGGGGGAGAAACAGCTTAATATACAAAAATATTTTTTGCAAAAATTACTAAACCTGGTTATGTGACTTTGGAGCGAGGGGTAAATAGTTGGAGGTTTGGAGTGTCAGTAGCTGGATACCCCCTTGTGAGGTGTGGGGTATGCCCGTATCAAATTAAGGGGTTGGTAATGTGCTGTATAGTAACTGTTGCAAATAGTAAATTCCCTCTAAAAGTCTCGGGCTCCAAGATCGCTTTAGTAAAGTGTCCCCTATGGTAGAGACCTTAAGTAAGAGTATCATGTAGTATAGTGCCCCACATTATATTGTGGCACAAAGAGTAAAGTGACAGTGTACCGGGTGTTCCACTAAGAGAGATAGTCGGCTATATCTCAGAAACTACTAATAGTATAACTTTCGGGAAAAAATTTTGGATAAAAGCGATCAAGAGAAATTGCTGGAAATTATTTTCAAGTCTGTGGATGGCCGCTAGGGGGCGAAGGGTAACGTCAAAACATAAAAATACAAATTTTCAAAAATATCAAATAAAGTGTATCAATAAATGGTATTATTTTTATCTTTAATATTTTCTAAACAAAGAAGCTTCAGGTGTAATTTTTGTCAGTTCTAAATTAAAGTGGTGGGGGAAGGTTAAAGTTTAATTTAGAAAAGTGCTAATAACTCCGGTTTGCTTTAACCGAATTTAGTGAACTTAGTGTCGTTTAGAAGAGCATTTTAAGCGTTATTTTAATGTGTATAAACTATTGCTACACTCATCTAACAAACGCCGCTAGAGGGCGTCAAGGTAAAAACTAATCTATTTTACGAATTTTTTTGAAAAATTTAAATACAATGATATATACCTTTATTCATATTTAGATAGAGAAAAAAAAATCCTAGCAAAACGGCGAAAACCGCAATTTAATATCTCTTTTCAAACCGAATATATTCGCAAAAATATAAATACTACATAGAGCCGTAACGCATTTAAGGACACGATATTTTCTACTAGGCCGATTTTTTTAGGTAAAAATTAAATTTACACATTTTTACAAAATCTAATGACATACTACTTAATTTTTACTAATTTAAACCCATTTAGCGATATTATACAACATTAGATAATTACCAACCTATAACTGTAATAATCCATCGAGCGTGGTCCTTATCAAGTTAGCTTTGAAAATAAAAGGATACTAAAATGTCAAAAATCCAACAATTTTTATTTCAAAATATAATTTTTAGTGTTGTGCTATTGTGTTTTTAAAAGATGCCTTTATTACTTGAAGAAGCAGTTGATATTATTGCTATTTATTTTGAGTGTCTGCAAAATGCGACAATAGCTGCAAGGCTGTATGTATTGAGATATCCTTAGAGAGGCCGGTACGGCAGCGGCAGCAGAATGGCGCCGTAGAACTGGGGAAAATGTCATCAACGTTTTTGCTTATGTAGAGTTTAATCCTCAAGCAACAAAGGCATTTTTAAAGAACACAATAGCACAACACTAAAAATAATATTTTTAAAGAACACAATAGCACAACACTAAAAATAATATTTTGAAATAAAATTGTTGGATTTTTGACATTTCAGCATCCTTTTGTTTTCAAAGCTAACTTGATAAGGACCACGCTCAATGGATTATTACAGTTTTAGGTTGGTAATTATCTAATGTTGTCTAATATCGTTAAATGGGTTAAAATTAGTATATAAAAACCATGCAGTATGTCATTAGATTTGTAAAAATTTATAAATTTAATTTTTACCCAAAGAAATCGGCCTAGGTAAAAAACATTGTGTCGTTAAATGCGTTACGTCTCTATGTCGTATTTATATTTTTGCTAATATATTCGGTTTGAAAAGAGATATTAAAGTGCGGTTTTTGCCGTTTTGTTGAGATTTTTTTTCTTAATCTAAATATGTTAAAGGGTATAAATCATTGTATTTAAAATTTTCAAAAAATTTCGTAAAATAAGTTAGTTTTTACCTTGACGACCTCTAGCGGCGTTTGTGAGATGAGTGTAGCAATAGTTTATACACCTGAAAATAATGCTTAAAATGCACTTCTAAACGAGACCAAGTTTACTAAATTCGGTTAAAGCAAACCGGAATTTTTTCCCGATAGTTATACCATTAGTAGTTTCTGAGATATAGCCGACTACCTCTCTTAGTGGAACACCCGGTACATTGTTATGGTTTCAATAACACTAAAATCTTAAAGGACTTCCTTTATTTTTATTTGTTAATTAATACACAACTTTTCGGTTAGTGATGTATCTCCAACCGTTTTCAAGTGATTAGCAAAAACCATTTTTAAAAGCTACAACTTATATACTATCCGTTGCTCAATGAAGCTTGATCAATTTTTCACGGTTCAACAACGGCTGCCAGATATTCGAAATATCCATACAAAGATAGCTAAATACATTTTGGTTGTTTGCAATTATTACAGCTTCTTAATTTTTCCTTTCTTCCAGTGGGTTTCTTTATGAAATAGTTTTGCTTCCGACCATTGTATGCGGCGTTGTTTTGATCAAGGCTGTTCGACAATCCCTGATTTCGACGTTTCACCTCGTTCGGAAAGTTTTTTATGTTCTCTAACTTTATTGGTCTTTTCATTTCCTCGATGTATACCTCACCACATTTACTGGAATTTGGTAAATATAGTCATTATTTGAAACGTTGTTATCCGATCTCGTCTTAGTATGAATACTTCTTAGAGTGGTTTGGGATTTAAATGTCGTTTTAATTGCATACTTATTTGCGATTCTGCGAATCTTTTTCGCAGTTCCTTGAATTTATGGAATTGTCATAAATATTTGGTCATTTGGAGCCTCGTTTAAGTTGAAGTTTTTTGTCTTATTTTGATATTTTTTGATTGTTTGTTTTTTCCAGTCTCTCACTGTATCCGTTTTGCTCAAGGTCTCTAGCTATGTTACCTATTTTCTCTTGTAGGGATTCCTTACTATTACATAAGATCACTGCGCTGTTATATAAAGTACGTATGACCCCTGTTTCGTTGGGTTAGAAGGATTAGAATCCTGGTGTAAATAGGAAAATAACTCTAACTCAAACGGGGCTCCAAATGACCAAATATTTATAACAATTCCATATATTAAAGGATCTGCAGAAAAGCTCCGCAGAAACGCGAATAAGTATGCAATTAAAACGGCCTTTAAATCCCAAACCAATATAAGAAGTATTCGTGCTAAAACGAGACCGGACAACAATGTTTTAAATAATGACTGTATTTACCAAATTCATGTAAAGCCGGAGTCTCATGCATCCGATTTCCGACGATCCGATCATCCGAAACTATTTTGATTGGTCAGAACATTGTGGCGCCACATGTTCTGGCCAATCAAAATACTTTCGGATGATCGGATCGTCGGAAATCGGATGCATGAGACTCCGGCTTAAATGTGTAAATACGGAACGATGTGAAACGTCGAAGTCAGGGATCGCCGAATAAGCTTAATCAAAACAACACCGCATACAATGGTCGGAAGCAAAACTTATTCATAAAGAAACCCACTGGAAGAAAAGAACATTTTAAGAAGCTGTAATAATTATTGTAAACAACCAAAATGTATTTAGCAATCCTTGTATCGATATTCCGAATATCTGGCAGCCATTGCTGAACCGTAAAAAATCGGTTAAGCTTTGTTGTACAACGGATAGTTTGCAAGGTCACAGCTTTTAAGATTTTTTTTTAGTTATCACTTGAAGATGGTTAAAGATACAATATTAACCGAAACTGTGTGTATCAATTAACAAATAAAGTGTTAGTGTTATTGAAATATTAGTTTTCATCCTACATCTAGAGCTGCCCCCGTAACTAAAACTTCATTAATTTATTGGTGTCGACAACTTGGTCGACTAAAATTTCATTTCCGCAAGGAAACGCGTGTCCATTAACGCAAATGATCAGGTTTCATCAACAATAATGTGTTTTGGGCGAATCTTTCGCGTGGGTGCTTTACTGGAGTTTACTTAATTTACAACAAATATTTATGGCTTGTTGTGTACTGAAGGTCTTGAACTTAATTTCACCAAATTTGGTATATTTGTTTTGCATTAACGGAAAAAAGAACAGCAAGGATAATAGTTATGTGCCGCACCGATACCTACCTGATGGCGCCTGTGTGCAAAAAATCTGGTGGCGCTTATAAAAATTTGTAGTTTTTATTTGCTAAATTTTAGTAAATAAAGAAGTAGGTAAAATACTAATTACAATTCGAGACGAAAAATGCCTTATTGCTGGTCAGGAGGTAACTCGGGACAGCAATATAAACTGATCTAAAAAAGATAAGGATATTGTGTTTTCGCGATGACGAAATTTTTCTAGAAAAAATGTGGTTTAGCTATTAATACATATGTCGTTTGCGTTAATAAAAATATTGTCTGTTATGAATAGGCATAGGGAGGGTAGACCAAGGTCAACAAATGCTAGGAAGGACCCAAGATTAATAAGAGGAGCTTATGGATCCACAAGAAACTGCAGTTGCTCAGCCAGGACTTTTCGCTGCAAGCAGAATTCATATTACTCTTCGTGCGGTCAATCGTTTAAATGAAGAGGTTATATTCTATAGATCCCCTCCGACTCAGTATAAATCAACATTGTTTGGTGTAATAAAGACATGAGATGTGGCTATGTTATAAGTTTTGTCTTCTCCAAGTAATTGTCGACCAGAATTCAAGTAACGATTGTAAGAGCACTTGGGGAATCTGTTTGAATGCATAGTCCGAGACTAAAAAAGGTCAACAATGCTAGATAGTTACAATTTTGTTTTAAATTAAAGATCCTATAATATTATAAATAAACTGCACGTTTGCTCAGCAACCTTTTGCTTGAAGCAGATTATTTCAATTTACCCTCGACGGTTTTAAATTTCGGATTGAAATGAACAGGGTTTTACATTCCTATAGGTTATTCTAATAGAGGGTAATGATGTAGTTTAAAGGAAACATTTATTATGCGGATAAGTTAAATACAACTGGAAATATCTACCCTTTATGTTAAGTCGGAATGTAAAGATTTAGAATTTTGTCTTGACGTAATCTAAATATGAAAGTACATTGTGTTATGGATACGAAAAACTTAAAAGAGATTAATTATTAAAAAGGAAATTTTGTTTATAAGTACATCCATTTATAATAGAGTTTAAATTTTTGATTTTGGGGAAAAAGTGGAATTTTCTACGGAGGTCGAACGGAGTTGTATGTTTGTGAAGGTACAATGACAGGTGAAATTTATGCCCACGACATCATTGATAACATGGTGAATGATTATCGTTGGAATTTGGAACCCAATTTCAGATTTCTGGATGATAACGCTCGCCCGCATAGGGCCAGGGTAGTACAAGAACGGCCAGCATTTAATGAAATTAATCATCTACCATTACCCCCACTGCTCCAATTTAAACTGCATCGAACATGCTTGGGACATGCTCGGAAGGGCACTAATTGCCCATCAACCTCCTGTTCGCACATAAAGTCACTGAGGCAAGTCCTTCCACATTTATGGGATACCTTTGATCAAAATGACTTGAATCATTTAATTTTAAGTTTGCCTCACCGAGTTGAAGCAGTAATAGCCAATAGACATGGAATTACTCGCTATTAATATTTTTTTTCTTTTTGATAATTACCCGTTTTGTTACATTATTAGAGTAAAGTTGCCTGTTAATTCTAATAAATATTTTTTCAGTAAAAACAAATGTGTTTCGTTTCTGAAAGAGATGGAAGTAAATATACGTTATAAATTTTTTTACCTAAACTATTTTGTTCTGAGATAATTCACAATATCCTTTTTTTTTTTGATCAGTTTAGTTTTCCGTAGTGGTTTGTATACAATTTTATTTTTAATCCTTAATTTCTTACGCAAAAACTCAAAGATTTTATTGTACAAAATCCTACATATCTTGTCAAAAAACTTTAACACTTTGAACTTTGAATATTAGGATATTAATTTTAGTTATATTAAATTTTATTAGATTTCATTTTTAAAACATAATTTTCAATTACATTATTAAAATAATTTGTATTTTTGCAAACATTCCAAATTTTCATTTCATATGTAGAGTAAATAATTCGTATTTTCTTATTTTAAATTTAAATATAATATATATATATATATATATATATATATATATATATATATATATATATATATATATATATATATATTATATATATATATATATATATATATATATATATATATATATATATATATATATATATATATATATATATATATATATATATATATATATATATAAAAATGAATTAATTTACTTTAAAAGAAACACCTCCCGCTAATTGGAAAATTTTATACTTTTTTTACGACACAGTAAGATCCTTTTACCCATCTATTTAAAAACATTTCACACCCCAAAACATTTTATCCATATTTTATGTAATTAATTTCTTTAGCATTTTTTTGCTTTTAAATTTTAGATTAATTTCTGGCAATTTTAACATAAAAAATTACTTTCGAGATACAAAATTAAAACACCTTTTGGGTGACGATTTAAAATTTAATTTACCTAACGTGTTTTTTATGTTATTAATTACTCGCAGGTTTTTGGTTTATATTAAAATTTAATGGAAATCCTGAGATCGTAAAATTTTATATATATTTTTTTAGAAGTTTTAAGTACCTAATAAATAGCTGTAATTTTTATTAATTAACAAATCCATGAAAAGCGGAATATTTTAGAAATAAAATGAGATTATTTTTATGCCAATATATTTCACACTAATAGAATATAATTCTAGAACCGAGTAAATTAAGGATGCCAGGAGTGTCAAATGAAATTATCGTGTAATATGTTAAAATTAATTAGCTTTATTTATAGAACAAATTCTAATTATGTTCAGAACACCTTAGCCAGCACCGAGGGCTACGTTTGATAACCTGATTAAAGACACACAACGGAGTAAATATTAATCGTAAAAAATCACTTATGTATTGTAAGGGCCAAGTTCCTTTCGATATCCCAAAGTAGAGATCTAAATTTTGTTGACTTTTGCAAGTTTTTTACTGATCTGTTTTTAAAAATAAATTTTCTTTTTCGTCCATCGACTACAGATGACATAATCTAACTAGTAGTTTCAATATTACACAGCTACACAAAAAAAGGCGTAACACTAGTATGCTTATATATTTTTCGACGCTGAATTCGAATTCGAGGACAGCATTTTGCCCCAGCACCCAGCACCTGCCAAAGAGTTTTTTTTTTTTTTTCTTTTTATCTTTGGACAGTCCACGAAGGCTGATGCCTAAGTACTAACGTACCGTGGGTGTCTCCAGTGTGGTGAGAGGGAGTTTGTTCACACGGGACTTAAATTTTTGGAGATTGGGAGGAGAGGGAAAAACTTCTGCGGGCAGCAGGTTCGATAGTCTTGACACTCTAGGAATAAAGGAACGAAGAAAGCGGGAACTTCGGGGCCTCTCTAACTGAACTGTAAAAGGATGCATAAAAGTTGCACTACGTGTTGCTCTGTTGGGAGCTGCCAGAGAAGGAATAATACTGGCCAATTCCTCTGAGCAGAAGCCGTGAAAATACCTATAGAAGAGCGACAGATCCCTACAGCTCGACGATGGGCAAGAAGAGGAAGCCTTTCTGTGAGCGTTGGATCATTAATAAGACGAACAGCTCTTTTTGAATGGACTCAGAATGCTAAGTGTTGTAGGGGACGCCATTCCCCAGACATGAGAACAATATTTCAAAGAGGGTCTGATTTGGGATACATACAGAGTGTACAGATTGGAAGAAGAGAAATATTTTCTGGCTCGAAAGAGGAATCCAATCTTTTTTGAAGCCGCCGAAGCTATGGATGAAATGTGTTTGTGTCAGTTGAGGTTATTCTCAAAAGTAACGCCGACTAGATTAAACGACTCTTTGTTCTGCAGAACTTGGCCGCTCATATGTAAGGGATGAGCATTCGCAGACTTTTTTCGCGACAGCGAACATGACTGTGTTTTTGAGGCATTAAACTGAACACGATTTTTGGCGCCCCAATCCAAGATAAGTTTGAGGTCTTGTGAAAGAGATATCTGCATTGACCTGCGCTTGTTTTCAAAATCAGAATTTCACGGTGGCTTAAGAAATTGAATACTAGAGTGGAGGGTACTATCGTCAGCAAAACTATGAATGGGATTGATTGTGGAAGAGAGAAGATCGTTAATGTGTAGAAGAAACAGCGTGGGTGCCAGCACTGAGCCCTGGGGCACCCCAGCATTAATTTGGTAGAAGCTGGGGGAATGACCATCTACACTAACTGATATACGTCGATTAGAAAGGAAACTGGAAAGCCAAGAGCAAAGCTTAGGTGGAAGACCGTAAGAAGGAAGTTTGTTAAGAAGCCCATCATGCCAGACCTGATCGAAAGCTTTGGATATGTCAAGAGCAACGATCTGGGATTCACCAAGAAACTCAAGGGACTTGTTCCAGTTGTTTGAGACAAAGGAAAGAAGATCAGCTGTGGATCTACTGTGACGGAATCCATATTGTCTATCATGTAAGATCTTATGTTTTTCCAGATACTTTAAGATTTGGGAATTAATGAATTTTTCCATTACTTTGCAAACAACTGAAAGAAGAGATATAGGTCTATAGTTAGAAGGTAGACTTTTGGATCCTTTTTTGGGGACAGGTTGCACACGTGCAGCTTGCCAAATCTCCGGGAAAATGCCCGTGTCGTAAGAGATTCGAAAGAGGCGAGTTAAGATGGGTGCAAGCTCGGGAGCACATTTTTTTAAGACGATTGCGGGTATGCCATCCAGCCCAGACGATTTTTTAGTATTAAGAGAAGAAAGAATACGCTTGATCTGTTTGACTTTAAAAATTATATCGGACATTTTATGAGAAACAGGGACAACTGTTGGAAGAGGAAGATTAAGTCAGTTCTAGATTCTATGAAAATTTAAAATAAATATCTAATTCTACGTTTTTTGATATGCTTAAAATAAATCTAAAGTGAAAATTACCTATTACCTATATATTTCACCCCAGAAGCCCTTTAAAACCCCTCAAAAGGACAAAATTTCACAATATATGGAAATTCAAAGTAAATATGTTATCCTTTGTTTTTTGATGAACCAAAAACGAATATGAAGTTAGAATTTACCCATTGTCCATACATTTCTCCCCAGCAACCCCCAAACTCCCAATCTTTACCCAAAAGGGTCAAAATTTCAGATTGTTTTGCTTACATTTGACTATTGTCATGACAAAATATGCTAATTTTAAGGGTAAAATTAGGTAAAATAGGTGTTAAAAGGGGTTGAATAAAAAGTTTCATAAAAAAGCATTTTTTAGTCTAAGAAATAATATATATATATATATATATATATATATATATATATATATATATATATATATATATATATATATATATATATATATATATATATATATATATATTAGGGATGAGCGATATATCGCTACCGGTGATTTAATCGCCGTTTTTAAAAAATCGCGATAAGCAAAAAGGTTGACAAAAATCGCAAATAACGGCGATTGCCAGAAACAGCGATTTT
>JAHBCN010009329.1:0-35423 GCA_019359885.1 Listronotus oregonensis | reverse complement strand
ATTTATAATTAAAAATTTTAAAATTTTAAGGTTAAAAAATTTTATAATCTGTTTTATTAAGTTCAGATGCCGCACCAAGTTTAATTCAATTTTCTAAAATTTTTAAAAAAGTAGTTAGTGCTAGTCCAATAAAAAAAAGTATAATAATTCCCCAAAAAAAACGAGGATATCAAAAACTTTGTTTTCATTTCTTGCAGCCTTTTTTCTTCATGTTAAAGCCTTTTCGTTCAATAAACTTTCTTACTATTCTTAATAGTATCTATAGATGGTACCGTTTTAAAAGGATATAATAAGTAATTTCCTTTGCATTTTGTCACTTATTATTGTTCCCAAAAAAAAAAGACGCAAATAGCTTTTTTTGTTCTTCTAATACCCATCGAAAAAAAAGCAATCAAACTACTTTTAATATTAAAATGATAAATATAAATTTTTTTACAATATCAATACTCAAATTTATTCAATTTTATTGTTTTCATATTTTTCTTAATACAAAATTTTTTTTTAAAATTTATTTATATTTTAAGCAAATATTTCAAAAATGGTCATCCAAATATCATCAATGTATATTTTTAAAATCAGAAAAAAAAAAGTTTTTATTGTACGCATAATATACAGGGTGTTCCATTTAAAAAAGTTGAGTTGCCTATATTTTTCCCTTTTTTTTTTGCGATTTTTTTTCGTTTTAAAAGAAATATGAAAAAATCCAACAATTTTTATATAAAACATTTTTTTCTGTCTTCAAAAATAAAGGCTCCAAAAGCCACGTAAATATAATGAAAGACCCTTTACATGTTTGCTACTTTTTTGATGCTCTTGTCAATGCAAACATGATGACTGTCGTCACCAGGCTCTGGCTGTGATGTGTGGTTCTAGAAACATTCATAAAGACAACTTAGCAAAAACTTGCTTGTGTATAAGAGTATAAGGTATTCCTTGTTGGGTTTTACATTTTTGTATTTATTGTTTCACGTTTATTTAATTAAAAATAACTTATTTGTAAAAAATTATTTAAGTGGTAAATAAATAATTAAGAATTAAAATAGTGTTTTAGTAGGGTGTAATATAATAACAGTACTGAAATAATAAATTTATGTTTCCATGGCTAGTTTATCTAAAGCTAAGGGAGTTACCGTAGTCAAGGCACTCTAGGTTAAAATAATATTTTTACGCAGAAGTGTCAAAAAATTATATATTAAGGGTTATATTCCAAATGGTATGACCCCCCGTTTGTTGCTTTAACTATTTAAATTGAGGCAAAATGTTTTTTACATAAATATTTTTTGGGAATAGTAATAAACAAAAGGGTGAACCTGAAGATCAGGTTAATTTTTTTTAAAAAACGTTAAAAATATCATATATAAAAAAATGTCCGGGGCCGAAAATGGTCTCAAGGGGGAAAACCGTTTTTTCAACTAATTTGGTCGGTATCTCCCAAATATGACACTTACCAATTCGTTTTTTAAAAAATAAAGAGCACTTTATTAACTGCAAAAATGTTTCCCCAACACTTTTTTCAAAAATTTTTTTTTTTCAATAATCGGCCATTAATGCGCGAGTATTTTTTTACCTGCCCCTACCCAAAAAAGGTCTTTAAAACTTACACTTCCAAAGGTGGATAATTTTTAAATAACCTCACTTAAAAAGCATATTTTTGCATGATTTAAAGTTTACATGAAAGAAGGAACGTGTAGCAATAATATCTTTTCTGTTTTCTTTTTTTTTTTTTCTTTAGAATATTAAAAACTCGAGCCAAAGTTAGTTTTTGCTATTTTTTCCCTCCTATCAATCTGTTCATATTTTTTTTTATAAAAAGTAATTTTAGCGAATCCTTTTGAATAATGGGGCTTTGGAAGGTGTTGAATACATTTCAAAAGACTTAATGAATATTTTTTATGTATTTTTATTAACAACGTGTTTTTATTAGGGCGGTTCTTTTAGATTTCCGGAGTTTTTAAAAATGCTCTGGTTTATCGCTAATTAATATATATTCAAGGACCATATCGGCTAACAATGCACATCATTTAAAAGCTTAGATTGTCCCCTTCTCGATAGCACTCTTATTTTTTTTTTTAAAAATTTTTTAGTTTTCCGGAAAATCGAGAAAATTCTTGTCCCAATAAAAACTCGCAAATTAAAAAAAAATTTGACGGCCCAACCTGATCTTCAGGTTTGAGGTTTCTTCGGACTTCATTTACTGAACTATAATTGTCTCGAAAGTTGCCTCCACTCTGATTTTGACCAAATTGGGTATACAAGAAATTTTTGGGGCGCTGATCACGAACCTAAAATCATCGGCCACGTTTCGTTTTTTTGCGATATTCAACATTAAAGTTAAAAATCAATCTCCTTTTTGCACACAATTTATCATTTTTACACTAAATTGGAACACAATATTTCATAAACACCTTATAAAATTTTGTCTTTTTAATTTATTTTCATCTTTTTGCATTAAATTGTAGAGTTTTTATGTAAAAGACCGCCGCCATATTTGCTAATAAAATCCCTGGTGTATACATAGTTGCGGCGTAAGCGGTGTTTGAAATTGGAGGATTGCAATTAAATGAAAAAACAAGGTGTATAATAAATATAAAAACAAGTTTTAAAAGGTGATTATAAAATAGTATATACCAATTTAGTGTATAAATTAAAAATTATGTGCAAAAAGAAGAAGGAATAGTGAAAATAAGGTTAGTTTAATTTTCAACTAATGAATACCTCGAAAACGAAACGTTACCGATATTTTTTTTTCAGATTCGTGATTAGCGCCCCAGAAAACCTTCCTATACCAAATTTACTCAAAATTGGAGTGGATGCAACTTTCGAGAAAATAACCATATTTTAGTTTTTGCTGCTCTATATTTTGCGAACAACATTATGTATACAGGGTGTATCAAGAAGTTCGTAAAATTCTAGATATTTCTGGTCCGGCATATCATATCCCTATATTTAATTGCTTACGAGCTATTCGAATTTAAATACAAATTTGTAAGGGAAAAACCGCTTTTTTCTTAATGCTGTTTTACGTTTCTGTGGTTTCTTGTTTTTTTTTGAGTAGCGTAACGACCACAGTAACTAACTAGAAATGTCAAAACGACAGTTTTTTAGGTGTAAAAAATATTATAAATATATATCTAATCGTCCTGAGCAGATGGTATGGCTAATAACAGATATAACGAAAAATGTTCAATAAATAAATTATGTGATATGGTTCTAATCACGCAAATTCAAAATAAAAACTATAAAATATATATATATATATATATATATATATATATATATATATATATATATATATATATATATATATATATATATATATATATATATATATATATATATATATATATATATATATATATATATATATATATATATATATATATATATATATATATAAATATAAGGGGGGAAGTAGGTTGGAAACCGTAAGAGATACGAAGTCGGTTAAATTATGGCAAAGTTAAAGTTACGCATTTAGGTGCCTAACAACATGCCGAGTAGAAAGTTGTAAATTCGAGTACTTCCGGGAGATATCCGGAAAAAAACGAAATTTGCTGATTTCGTTTTAATTTTTTTCCGACGTTATTTAAATAGATATAGAAAAACAAAAGACAGTTTCTCATGGCCACTTTTTAAGCTCTACAAAACAGCGTTAAGAGATTTTCCGTACAACTTTTCGTTTTCGTTAAACCATCATCAACTTTATTTTTTTAAATGCGGCACTCAATTGTTTATTGCATTTTTTTGAAGCAGTTAAAATCCCAATTTCAATGATGTATAACACTTAATATTTTTTTGTTAAATAAACATATTTTCCATAAGAACAATGACTAAGACAAGGAACGCACATCATTTCTTGAGGGGGTTCCATATTTGTTAATAAATATTAAGTGTTATACATTTTTGTAATTGGGATAATAAGAGGTTCAAAAAAAATTAAAAAAAAACCTAGGTCCGTATTTAAAAAAATAAGTTGATAGTCAAAAACGGGCTAGAAAATCTTTCAAAAATTAAGGAATGACATGAAAGTGTTTTTGTTTTTCCCTCTTTAAATAACGTCGAAAAAAATAAAAACGAAATCAACGCTTTCGTTCCCGGGTACCGAATTAAATTTTCAATATGTTGTAAGCCTAACGCCCGTATTTACGTTTCAATCCATACTCGAATCTGTGCATATATAATATATATATATATATATATATATATATATATATATATATATATATATATATATATATATATATATATATATATATATAATATATATATATATATATATATATATATATATATATATATATATATATATATATATATAATATATATATATATATATAAATTTAAAAAAACTTCTTAAGCCTTGTTATAAATAATAACAAATAGGTAGAGTTTCTTTGGGCACATAGGCTCCTTAATAAACTGAAAAGAAAGATTAAAAGTCCTGTTAGGTATGACTACTAAGCTTGATTGGTTTAAAATTACGAGGCCTCCAAGAAAATGAATAACCCCGCCTACGGCCTACGGCAGCAGGTTTCTGCCGGTAAATATACGGTGGTTTTCTGGAATTACCGGAGCAGGAAAAGTTATTGCAGGTTGCTGAAAAATTTATATTAAATTGGTATGGTGGTGTTAAAAGTAAAAAAAAATAAGTACAGATTTCTAAAGTATAATCAGGGTATTGCTAGACAAAACTTATTTAGCAACTTTGAGTTATCGACACTACCACCAACTACTGAAGAAGCTAAGCTTCACATTAAAAGGGTTTATTTGCAGGTTTAAATGTGGCGTGGAAAACAGTTAATTTCGAAAGACTGGGGTTGAGTAAAAGTAAGGGAACCGCAAAAAAATTTAAAAGAAATAGCTCCAGATTTTATAATAAAATTTTTGTTCTACGAATGCAAATTTGGCTGTTCAAAAAGATGTAGCAGCAAAAAAATAATATCAAATGTACAAAAAGTCTCAGTGTATATGTAGAGCAGTATTGCGACAATGCAATGCATGTGTTAATTTTTGTTTCCTTTTCAATTTTTTTTATTTGTTGTGTAAATACTAATTTTAAATTGAAATTAAATAAATGAGTTTTGACTTTTTATTAATATTAAAAAGGGTTGTATCTAAAAAATTATTCGACTGTTATTTTCTACCAAGATTTCTGAATTTATATGGAATATTTGAGAATATTCTAATATTTGGTAAGTTCGGACGCCTGTTTTAATTTTTTTTACCCCGTAGGTAATTTGTTTTAATACCATTCGATAGGGAAATATAAAAACTCTAAACTTGCAGTTTTGGGTGTGGTTTTAGGGTAGTTCCTTCCTCGCAGGTATAGGGATTTTTATATACAAATTAAACACCTTTTTTTAGTAGCATTAATATAAACATATAAAACAGGTGGAATCTATGCAAAAACATTACTAAGGATTGGTTGTTATGTGAATAAAAAATATACAGGGTGTCCGGAAAATACGTGTACAACGTTTAATGACAGACTCCGGACGTCAAAATAATTCTATTTAAGCGACCTTACCAATATCCAAAATTGCTTCGGTTAGCCTGCAGAGGGCGTCAAAGATTTTTACAAATATTGTTTTTTTTTTAATTTTTCAAACACGTGCCAGTCAATTTCAATAAGTTTTGGTAATGAGTCTCGGGCTATAAAATAACGTTTGCTGTTGGCACAGTTATCCACTCTATTATAAACGTGACGTCATATGTACCTATATCCTCTGATTTTTTATGTTATTGACTTACTGATACATTAGATACCATTTTCTGGTAAAAAAATATATTTGGAAGATTTTTCATCTCTTGCAAAATTTTGCTAGGATAAGTGGTTATGCCAGAAAAAATCATTTTCAATTAGATGCCCGGCAAGATATTTTATTAATTGTAATAAGAGGTTATTACTAAACATTGTTTGCTGGTTTTTCATTATGTTTTTGTGTTGCTATGATATTTAATATTTCTGTTGACAAATTGACGTCAGAGTTTGAACATTTAGGCCACTTTTTTTAATTTCTAAAATCTTTTACTATTACGGTAAATATGGACAACTATACGAACTTCGAAAAAGTTGACATGCTTTTGGTGTACGGGTTATGCCAAGAAAATGGACGTCAAAGTGCATGGAGTGATTTCCTAACCGTCGTATACCAAATCACCAAACATTTGCAAGTATTGAACGTCGTCTTCAGGAAACGGGTAGCTTTGAACAAAAATTTGAAGGTAGGGGTCATAATCGGACAACTCGAACTGTTAAAAACGCAGAGGAAATTTTGTTAAGAGCTGAAGAAGAACCGAGTATCAGTACACGCCGGTTGCAAAATGATTTGGCTGTTCCTAAAACCATTGTAAATGATATTTTAAAAGAACGATTGTTGCACCCGTATCACATCCAAACAGTTCAGGAACTTTTGCCCATTGATCCTCCCCTGCAGCTCCTATGTTGTCAATTTATTCGGAACGAAAGAATTCATGACCTAAAATTTAGTAAGAAAATATCATTTACCGACGAGGCGACCTTTAGAAGATCAGGAGTTACCAACCTACACAATAAACATGTTTATGCCTATGAAAATCCTTATGCCATTAAAATTTCCCACCAGCAACATCAATTTAAAATAAATGTTTGGGCAGGTGTTATCGATCGATACCTTATTGGTCCTGTAATATTACCAGACAAATTGAATGGAAATATTTACCTTAATTTTTGCAAAACACTTTGCCAATTCTTCTGGAAAATTTGCCCCTTATAATTCGGCAGGGACTGTGGTATATGCATGATGGAGCGCCACCTCATTTTTCCGTGGCTGTTCGACGATACCTTCATGACCAATACCCTCATAGGTAAGACTCCTGTGAACACGCGCGAAGAATTATAGCAACGAATTGTAAATGCAAGCAACCATCTTAATAATCCCGAGACATTAAATAAAGTTCAAGTTTTTAAGATGTGTTAATAAGTGTATTTAACAAAATGGTGGTCATTTTGCACATTTGCTTAATTAATGTTTTATTTTAATCAAGTTTTTTTATTTATTAATAAAATATTATGCCCGAGCACGTAATTGAAAATGATTTTTTCCGGCATAACCACCAATCCTAGCAAAATTTTGCAAGAGATGAAAAATCTTCCAAATACATTGTTTTATTAGAAAATAGTATTTAATTTATCAGTAAGTCAATGACATAAAAAATCCGAAGATATAGGTACATATGAGGTCACGTTTATAATACTTTAGGTTAAGTAGAGTGGATAATTGTGCCAACAGCAAACGTCATTTCATAGCCCGAGACTTATCACCAAAAATTATTGAAATTGACTTGCACGTTTTTGAAAAATTTTGAAAAAACCAAAATTTTTTAAAATCTTTGACGCCCTCTGCAGGCTAATTGAAGCAATTTTGGATATATGTAAGTTCGCTTAAATAGATTTATTTTGACGCCCGGAGTCTGTCATCAAACTTTGTACACGTATTTTCCGGACACCCTGTATTGCACGAGTTATGGTAAACACCTTTTTTTTAGTAGCATAATGCAGAAATTAGCTTGTCCCAAATTAGTTTGATGTTGACTCCCAATTTAATTGGCCTATTAGAATAATATATGCGATCTAAATAACAAAAGTACTGGTGGGTAAAGTGGTACAAAACAATTGCATTAGGTCAAACAATGCGTATTTATGTTAAATACTGGCGAACCAAATTTTATTTGTAAACTTTTATAAATAAATTATATTTACTAAAAAACAAATTAACGAAATTCGCAAAATTACTTGAGGCTATATTTTGATAAGCAACCTTTAGTCTGGTTCACATGTACCATTTTTTGTAAAATTTTTATATAGTCTTCGAAAATTACGACCATGGTGTTATTCGATTCGTATTGTCACGTAGAAAGTTTAAGGAAAAGTCCGAAAAGGCGCTAAAAAAAATACAAAAGTTATACACAAATAAGTGAAAAAAGAGGGGGTTTGTTTTTTTTAATAACTCTAAACGAATTTTTTTAAAAGATCCAAAAAGATCATCAAATTTGCTAAAAAAATGTTTAAACACCCGAAGCTGTACTTCTAATATTTATAATTTTTACAGAGCCCTGAAAATAGAGCCAAAAACGGTTGGTCTGGCCTCCGCGCGCGTTGCGACAATCTGACACAGCAACAAAAAAATATATTTAAATATATTAAGTATGAAAATTAGAGAATACAAAATTCAAGTAGTGTTGGAATACATCAATGAACAATAATCCGCGGTTAAAGAATTTTTATCTCAAGTCTTACATTAATTATGCATTTGTTAATTAATAACTTTTTTGAAACTGAAAGTTAACATAAAAACTCCAATAATTATCAAACTAAAACCCTAGAATTTGTTTTACTTAGTGAAGGTATTCTAAATAGGCCAATGAATAGATCAGCGTTGCAAAAATTACAAAATTTTGATTTTCCACTTTTTTATTAACAATTAAAAATTATAAACTGAAAAAAAGTAAATAAAAAAATATTTTTTTTTCTAAAACTTGATTGTTTTGATGTCTAACAGTTAAAAGCTACTTAAATATATTTTTTAAATTTTTTACTGTTATGGTTTAAAAATTTGTTTTAAACAAATCCATTGTTTATGAGCAAATCTAAACATTCTTTTTTGTATTATATTTATTGATGAAAATTATAATTTTTAGAAAAAATACGGTTCCTTAAAAAAATTATTTGTTATATATGGATAAATGAAAAAATTTATTTGTTTATAACAAATTGTTTCTTAAATAAACAAATAAAAAACAAAAAAACATTTTTTGTTAAATCTCAAAGAACAATAGAATTTATGATTTTTAAAGAAAAAACGATTCCTTAATTTTAATAGTAAATCGCAAAAAACGATTGTTAATTAATAAACGCATTTTTCAGCAACAAATATATTTTTTTAAGAAACCGTTTTTTTTTTAAATTACAATTTTTATCAATAAATATAATCAAAGATAATACTACTACGGATAAGATAAACCATTCAATGTTATATTTTTGATACCCCTAATGGACTTTGGCTAACGCGAGCCGATGTCCATCGAGAGATTTTCGCGCTATGCATTTCAATCCTTGAACGAATGTTAAACAGTGTTGCCGGCAGGCCTTTACTATTGGCGTGATGAAACGCGACTAGAAAATACACAACCCGTTTAGCCGCCCGCTTTCGCTACTTCGTATTCCGAATAAGGTACAAGCGACAGACATTGGCAATGTCGCACATGGTTTCGTACCTCGTTTCGCTGGGGCAGGGGTTACCGACTTAATTTTATTCGCATTTACGGAAGCATTGATATCTCCGAACTGATTCAGAGCGCCCCATTTAAATGAACCATCTATCCGTAGTAGTATTATCTTTGATATAATACAAAAAAAATAGATTTACTCATAAACAATGGATTTGTTTTTAACAATTTTTTAAACAATAACCGTAAAAAATAAAACAAAAATATTTTTAAGTAGCTTATAACCGTTAGACATCGAAACAATCAAGATATAGGAAAAAAGATTTTTTTTATTTAATTTTTTTAATTTATAAGTTTCAATTATTAATAAAAAAGTAAAAAATTAAAATTTTGTAATTTTTGCAAATGTGCTATTCATTGGCCCATTAAAAATAACTTCACTAAGTAATTTTTTTTGTTGCTGTGTCAAATTGACGCAACGCGCGCGGTGACCAGACCACCCGTTTTTGGCTCTATTTTCAGGGCTCTGTAAAAATTATAAATATTAGAGGTACATCTTCGGGTGTCCAAACTTTTTTTTAATAAATTTGATGATCTTTTTGGATCTTTTTAAAAAATTTGAAAATTTTAAATATTTTTCGCGATATTAAAAAAAAACAAACCCCCACTTTTTTTTACTTATTTGTTTATAACTTTTGTAATTTTTTTCAGCGCCTTTTCGGACTTTTCCTTAAACTTTCTACGTGACAATACGAATCGAATGACATCATGGTCGTTATTTTCGGAGACTATATAAAAATTTTACAAAAAGTGGTACATGTGAACCAACGAATTCTTGGATAGAAATAAAGTAAACAAACCTTGTTTGGAATTAATATATTCAGGGGGGCAAGGAGGGATAGTTCTTGTAAACACACTGGACCGCCAACATTGCTTAAACACACTGAATAACATTACTTCGGAAATAATAACTTTTTTAATGTTTTAATGGCACTGCACCATAAATTACATTTTTATAAATCGATGATTCTTTATAGTTAAAAATTATTTTTAAAGCCGGAAAACTAATTTTGTTTATTATCTGAAGTGACCTATGGAAGTGACAGACATATATGACATTTACTTTAGATGCTCAATTCGATTGCTGTTGATCAAGTCAGTTTACAAAACGTGTTATTGAATAATACAACCTACTAGAAAGAGATAAAATGACATCGAAGTGCCGTACAACACCTGATTTACTATCATTTTTATTAAACGAATGCAGCAGCTGCCCAAAACAATCTTGTTGCCGGTGCTTGGAACTGTCATATTAATAAATGTTTATATTTAAATCGATGTTGCCTATATTAACACAAAAACCAATATTTTTGAATAATTTTATTACATTTTTAAGGTAATTTCCTGATTTTGGTTTTTGAGATCTGGCAATTTGTTTACGTTTTTTCAAAACAAAAACAAACAGATCGCTATACCAAACACCCTGCCTACAAACTGGCGTTGCGTTAATTCTAGTCCTTGAGTTCGTTGTGTGAACCAGACTACTTGCGAATACGTACTAGTCCATTCATTATTAAAATTTAAAAAATATGTTTCAATGAAGAAACAGATGAACGTAGAAATCCTGTGGTGGGATCTCGGATTACTTGTACATGATGGTTTGAACTTTAAATAAGGTATTTGTAACTTCAAAAATAATAACTTTTACCTGTGTTTTTAAGCCTTAGAAATCGTCATTTTTCGTTTCTTTTAATTTTAAATTGTTTTTAACCCTAAAAAATAAATTTAAGGAAAAAATTACAAAACACCATTTTGTTTAAAATTATTTACAAGACCTAAAAAAAATGTTTGAGGCAAAAAAGTAGAATTTTGCAATTTGTTTGTGTCTTACGAAAGTAATTATGAAAAAAAATCTCGTTCAGGGCCGAACTTAGGACCTCTGGGGCCCCGGGCGAATTCGTGAATGGGCCCCTACCCCCAGTAACGTTTATACAAACAATATAATATTATAACAATATAATACATCTTGCATATAAAACATTTAAATTAAATTGGAATATACTTAATTATGTATTAATTAATTAATAATAATAATTATAATTCCAATTTAATTTAAATGGAATTATAATTAATTATTAATTACATTAATAACATGTTATAGAATACTTTTTTCTACGAAAAGATCGTTACAAACTACCCCCTAATTCCCCACCTAATTAAAATTGATCTTTACCCTCCTGCGATTCTTTTAATATATGTATTATTATTAAATCCTAGAAGTGTGACCAATTTAAAACGCCTAATATTTAAAAAATTGGAGCTTAAAGTGAAAAACGATTTTCCGCAATTCAGTAAAAATTGCCATTTTCTTCAAAATAACTTTAACAACACTGAAGATACGAAAAAAATGCTATAGTACCGACTTGTAGCTTTTTTGATTACAAAAACTTTTTGTTGCTTAGATTTTTCTGTACAAAAAATATTTGGCGAAATATGACCGTTTAAAGCTTGTATTTACTAGCGAGCACCACCTTATTCCAGCCCTTTAAACTCATCCGATTTTAAAACTAAGGGATTTAAAAGGATTTAATTCACAAACAGCACACATCACCATAAAATAGAATTTGAAGTAGAGGGTAAGAAGCGTCTAATTCCAAATTTTTATGCACACGATGCAGGAGAAAAAAAATGCGAGGTTTTGTCATCTTTTTAGCTTCATTTCCGGGACTATAATTCTGTATCATCAAATCGTTTTAATTTGTCAAAAACATTTTAAGGGTTAAGTTATTATAGTTAAATATTTATTATACCGTAAACTGTTAATTTTTTTATCTACAATATAAGCGTCATTAAATAATTTTAAGTTAAAAAAAAACAATATTTTTTTTAATTTCATTACTAAGGCTGACTTTTAAGGGTTGAAACGTTACAAATTTAATGTAAAATATACCTCACAACATAAAAATATATTTATTCTACATTTTTAGCTAAGATTTTAATTTACAAAATGTCCATTTCAATGGTTTTTTAATTTTTTAGCTTAAGGGGTTGTTTTTACCCCCAAAAAATGAGAAGCAGACCTTACGCATATATAAACTTTGATCTAGAGGGTAATAGCAACTTAATTCCAAATTTTCATAAAAATTATAACTGTACAAAAAAATCCGGAGGTCAAACACCATTTTTCTCCCCGCACACTGTGCTATTATTAAAGTTAATAAATTATGATTTTTGAGGAACATTAAGAAATAAATATTTTTTTTTCTTGGATATTTGACCCAGATGTATTAGCCTTTAAACGTTTAAACTTTTTCGCAAAATAATTTTTTACACCCTACGGTGGTCGGGCCCCTTTTGCTTGGGGGCCTCGGGCGTTTGCCCCGTGCGCCCTTAGGTAAGTTCGGCCCTGATCTCGTTGGCATATTTTTTCAACAAACCAAAGTTTTTCGCATTGTCTAAATTGATTGAGTTACAATCTAAATTCTGAGAGTTTGTATGAGGCATGAACATACATTAACGGGGTGTTTAAGAGGTCAAATAATTTTAAAAATCATATTAAAAGGACCCGACTTAAAAGTTATTTTTAACAAATGTAAGTTTGACAGATGCTTTTTCTAATAGGCAATATTCTTAAAGATGTCATTTTCAAGATGTGATATTTTTGGCAAATATTTGTTTTGACAAATGCCATTTTTAATCAATATTTATTAGACAGATGTCATTTTCAGCAGAAATTGCTTTGGTGGTAGTCTTATTTGACAGATGTCATTGTTGAGATATAATCGCAACATTGATGAAAATAGGTTTTGTTTGAAGTATTTTAAAGTCTTAAATTCTAAAATAATAAGCCTTATTACTGTAACACGTACAGTTTATAAAACATGTAAAATATATGCAAAAACATTACTGAGGATTGATTGTTATGTGAATAAAAAATATATTACGGGAGATATAATACAGCGACCAAAACGTTCGCTTCTTCCTTTTGTGTTCTAACATAGATGGGTTCTAGAGTCCCTGGTATCTTGTTTCTTTCGTCCTGATGTGCTGGTGAAACCTATCTCCTCGTTCGTCGCTTACTGCACCCAATTTTTTTATTTTAGAGACATGCGACACCCTAGTAATTAATAGGTTTTTAACAGTTCATCTATGAGGGCTCTATAGTCTTCATCTTTCTTGTTGCCCAGAAATCTTTTCACTACACATACAAAACACGTCCAAGCTACCAATTCCTTTTTGTTTAATTGTTCTTTAAAACGGATATCATCTAGGAGCTTTCTTATCTGAGGTCCAATAAATATGCCTTCTTTTAATTTGTCATCACATAGTTGAGGAAATATATCTCTTAGGTACTAGAAACCTTCTTTGTCCATGGCTTTGACAAAGTTTTTCATTAGTCCAAGCTTAATATGGAGAGGCGGTAGCAGCACCAGGTTCAAAAGAAGTTCTACGAGGCCAATCCTTTTTACTGTAGTCACAAATTACCTGGTAATTTGTGCTGTAGTGTTTATTTGTTACCCTACTGTCCCACAGAAAAAAAAACAGCAATACTTTGTAAAACCCCTTGAAGTCCTAGCAAGATACCTATGATATTAAATGTAAAGGTTGTGTTATTCGTTTGAACACTTGTGACAATAACCTTAAAAAAAATTAATAACATGCCTTTAGGGAAAGTTGTACCACCATGGATATTACAGCAATAACACTTTTTTTAAATATTTGTATTTTTCCTATTAAATTAAGCATCTTACTTTGTAATTTAAATAATTTGCAGAATTGATCGATACTTGATGAAAGTCTACCTTAATTACTAGTTTAAGGAAAAGAAAAAACAATCACTTTTAGTAATTTAAATTAGTGAAAGTCAACAGTACTGGTCTTTTTTTCTAAAGTAGTGAGCTTACTTTGTAATTTTTTAAATTCTTAAAATTATTACATTCAAATTTTATTTAAATCAAAATTATCCTATGAAATGTGGACGACTTTATATGTGCATATATTAAAATCTGTTTATAACATGACAATGTTGCCACACTAAAAATTTGCCGCGTAGAGCTTTCTAAAGTATCAAATCTGTCTAGACACCCGAACTTTATGAGTAGGAAAAATTACTGCAAGTTTTGTATTTCTTAAAAGTATTTATAATTTTATGATCTATTATATCACTCAAACAGAATGACACGGCTTTTTGGAAGCACTAAAACTACATTAAAGATATTCAGAGTTTTAAAAATACCAAATAATATATAAGTTTCATGTGATTATGACAGTAAGCTTTAAAGAAGGATATTTTTCTGGGTTATCGCCATAGCTTAAAGAGGAACAATATATCTAGGTATCGTCAATTTCACTACTTTTAGGATTAATTGAAAGGTCAAATAAAATTTAAACAATAAACAATTTTTAAAACATGGAGTTGTTAAATCCTTTTTAACGCATATATTAAGTCCCTTTATAAGAAAAAAGACAGCAGAAAAGTAGATTTTTGACTTCTTGGGACAGTGCGGGAGAGGAATGGGTACTTACATATCAGGAGCTTCTAAAATGAAAAATCAGGCCCTAAATTTTGTTTGCTCCTTCATCCCTAGGAAGTCTAAGCTGTGAAATATTTTGCCAACCGAGGTTTTCTCTTTTCCTTCAAACAAATCTTTAGGTTCTATGTCAATAAACTACCTCTTTATCTTACCTAGGACACCCACGGTAGGTTAGTATTTAGCAGAGCTGGGACGAAGAAACCCAAAGACAACAGATTTCTGCATTTTCATCACCAGTTGTTCGGGTGAATGTTGACATGCGAAAATACACTTCAGCTTCCCAACACATTTTCCTTCATGCCCCCCAAAACGCCGACAATTAGCACAACCAATTGCACGTTATACTCCGGATAGAGCCTCCGAAGTTCGCCAAGAAGATTCTGATATTTGGCTCGTTTCTCCCGTTCCTTTATATCGATGTTAGTTTCCGCTGGGCCGGAAAACACAATCACATACATAGAGTTATTCCTTTTATCAAGAAGAACGATATCAGGTTTATTGGCGCGAATTTAATGCATAGTTGGAAATGCATAATTCCAATATATGCGACAGTTGTCATTTTCCACTACTGCCTCGATATCGCCGGGAGCAAATGGCAGAACTGCTGTTTTTTCGATGCCGTAATAATATCTGAAGTGATAATTGAGTACCCGAAGCGCATCGTTATGTCGGTGGATGTAAGCAATATCAGGAATGTTAGAAAACTGACTTCAGTATACCAATGTGTTTATCACCCCATCCTGGCATGTTAGTAGGACATGCTCAGACTTGAGCTCAGCGGACTTTAAAAACCCAAACGTGAGGTTTTGAGATAGATTGAGTCTTTCTATGTTTCGGTAAAATACTCCGTGTTGCGGCTTAATAATGTGATCTTCTAAGAGCATCTGCTGTTCTGCTCTTTTAACTGCAGTTTTTACGGCCTTAGACTCAAGTCTTATAAGTGATTGGTCGTCGTTCGGATCTATTGCAAATCTGAGACCGAATTTCTCCGCTGCTCGCTTAGCTGCCTTGAATAGATATGCTCCAACATTAGCTATTTCGTGTGCTTTTACTTTCAGTGAATCAGTACTATTGGCCACTTGACAAGCAAGACTCTAAAACTAATAAAATTGCAACTGCAATGCGTAAAATTACGACGTGTTAAAACAAACTATTTTTAAACCTTAAAATACCGCGAAATCTAAAAATAACTAGTTTTGCAGCCGTATTCCCAATATGCCAAATAGTCCATTATCAAATATAACGCACTTTGCACAAGTTTAAACGTTTAGCTGCCTTTGCATCTGTACACCTCGTGCATATAGCGATTTTTGAAAATGTACCTACTTTTTCCATTTAATTTTAAGTAGGTAATAACACGTTTTGCAACTTAAAATATTTTTGATTAGTTAGCTTTGACCTCTTAGAAGACAATGCTGCCAATATCCCATTTTTTTTTTGGCATATAGCGGGTTTTGCACATGGGCTACTCCAATACTCTATTATGGACTGCAAAGTTAGACACTTAAACAGGAGCACATAAACAAACTGCAGTCCTTTAAAATGTGGTGTTACAGAAGGATACTCAGGATATCATGGACAGAAAGAAAGACAAACATGAAAATACTTCAAGAAATGGGTAAAGAATATGAAGTAATTAACATTATAAAAGTAAGAAACTGACAATATTTAGGACATATATTGAGAGTACAGCGGTATAAGATACTTAGGTTGGTTATACAGGGAAAGATAAAGGAAAAAAGGAGCATTGGTAGAAGAAGAATTTCATGGTTAAAAAATTTAAGGGATTAGTTTAACTGTAACTCAATAGAACTTTTCAGAGTAGCGGCAAATAAAGTAAGAATAGCAATGATAATATCCAAGCCCGATAGGAGATGGCCCTCAAAAAAGAAGAAGACTCCCCTTTAGCTATGCGCTGTAGTAAGTTTTTTTAAAGTAAAGTAAGTACTTGTATATAAAAGAAAATGCTACAAAGTAAATACTTTTTCAAAGAGCATTAGCATGTACTACATTTTATGCTTATTATTCTTGTATGTAAAGAACAGACAATTTTTTTTATTAGGCGGTCGCAATTAATATTTTTTTTGAACCTGCGTATTGCAAAAATAAGGGTACCCCCCTTTTATTTGACTATAAATTTGGTTTTTTGCACAAGTTTATTATTCGACAAAAATTTTAAGCATTTATACGTTGCATTTTAATAATTTCAGGTATTTAAAAAAAGCGCGGTCACATTTTGCTGTTCTTCAGATAGACTGTAAAAGGGATCACTGCATGTTATTCTTTTGGAAGCTGCAAGGTAAAAAATTAAACTGGCTAGTTTTTTAAAGAGGAAGCTGTGAAAATACCTTAAAAACAGGCACCAATTCCCTTTAGCTCGGCAATGGACCCCAAACCCTATATAATTAAAGGTCCCATAAAACAGATATCTGCCTTGGCTTGTGCTTCTCTTTCGAATCAGTTTTAGATACGGGCTAAAAAAATTAAAAAAGTAAAGGGCACTATTGTCAGCCAAACTATAAATGGTAATCAGAAATAATGTTGATAATTTGCTGGCTAATAAGGTTTAATTGTTTAACTTCTGGGTTAAGGACTTTATTTTTTTTAAGTTAGTTTGCCATAAACAGTTTTTAAAGAACATAAATATAGGTTAGTCCCTAATAATATTTCCTATTATTAATTAGATGTAATTCTAAGGTGCAAATTTATAGGTCTATTATGTCTTGGAAAAAAAAAGGATATTCCCTTAATTGCTGTTCTTATCTTAAAAAAATGAAAAAGTGTTGGTCCCAACATAATTCTAAAATTAATATATTTTTTTAATACATCTTATTTTCTTTTTTGTTTTTCTTAAAAATCTAAAACACAAAAATAAATTAATTTACCGTTGTTACAATATAATCTAAAAGACTTAAAAAGAATTTGTTTAAGCCTAATCTACTGTGCAGTGAATATACAGTGAGGACATAAAGTTAGCTCCCCTCCCTTATATCTTTCGAAGTACTGAAGATATTTCAACCAAATTTGGGATGTTGGTATGACTAACAAAATAATGACAACTTACATAAAAATTACAGCAACTACGTGACGTCATCAATGTCATTTTTTTAATGTTAAAAGACCTTTTAAAGGTTTTTCGTGCTGAATATTGCCACAAATTTTTAGATCCTTGCGTCAAACCGCTTTTGTAAAAGCATCAATTTTTATTTTTCCCAGTGTTGTTTCAATATTCCAATTTTCAATTTATTTTTCGTGAAAGTTTTTAGCGGTAATAATTCCCGACTTTTTATTTTTGACACTTTGGTTAAATTATAAAATGTCTCTTAGTGGTAGTCAATTTAATAATAAAAAACACCCAAAAAATCAATAAATTTACTGGCAAACCTACAATACACAACCTTATTGCATGAATCTGGCCTAATAAAGGAGAAATTAACAAAAATGAAAGTTTATTTTAAAAGGTGTTGAAATTGTCCAGCATGGACTTCTTGACATATAAACATTCTTTTTGTAAACTCTGTTCTGACATTATGGAGCATTTCCGGTGTTATTTCTGCACACAAATCGATGATTCGTTGGCGAAGTTTATCCAGGTTTCCAGGAAGCGTTTTAAAAATTTTAAATTTTAGATAACCCTACAAAAAAAATTTAGAAGGGTTAAGTTAGGTGACCTACAGTTGAACTACAACGACTGATCCATCCATTGGGATAATTAACAATATGATATTCTTTCACACCCAGAAAACGGGTGCGGTAGAGTTCCATCTTACCGAAAATAGTATATTTCATTACCAGTACGGAAATGACGATTTTTTCGTGCGCGCGTGACAAATTCTCATGCAAGAACGGAAAAATCCATTTCTGGACGTGTAATGAACGATATTTTTTATTATACTTAGGTACCTAAAAACAACATAAACAAATAACATCGCAAAAAATGATTTAAGAAAATTGCGATTATTTATTTTTATTTTTAAAACAGTAAAACAAATTAACAAAAAATTACAAGCCAATTAAATCTAAGAAAATTAATTTTGGAGGGAACCGTTATGATTAATGGGTATATTTATTGTACAATTCGTATTATTGTTGAAGCTCAATCCCTTCTGTATTTCTTTTTGTTGAACTAAAGATGTTGAAGCGGAGTGTTCGTGTATGTTTTGGTTCTCTTGATTGACTGTTACAGATTTTGTAGTTTCCAAGTTACAAGGCCTAAACAACTTTTGGGATACTTCAATTTTTCTTTGTATGGACTCCTCTATATATCCTTCTGCTACAATGGAAGAAAGCCATCCTCCGCGTCTTTTCAAAGTGAGCAAATCACCGCCGCTTTCTACCAACATGGTAGCCGAAGAACGCCTTAGCCCATGTCAGGTATATTCTTCGTAATTTTTTGAGTTTTAAGTATTTTGCAACAAGTTTTGGAATACCACTGATAGTATGGCACCCAACATGTTGAGCGTAACATCTTTGGTTTCGGTATGCAACAAATAATCTTCTACTCTCCATATTTTTAGGGCGAAGATCTGCGTATTTACGGTAAAGTGTACAGGGGTTGAATTTGCAATTTTCATTGGTAATAGTAAAACTTCTTGACCTGTGAATTTTTTCATCTCGTAAGAACACGACAAGAAAACGCCCATTATCTTCCACATCGTCTAAACTCAAACGTATTAAATCATCTCTGCGGCATGCGCCGAAGATGCCAAAGACTAAAATTACTTTTGCTAGTAGATATTGTCCATCCGAAGCTTCACATAAAAATTTGGTTACTTGTTCTGATGTAAGAACCTTGGATTTCTTTGGTACATATCCTACAGCTTGTCGTTTTAAAAAAGCGATAGTTTTTGGATATTGGTTGTGAGTATTTTCTTTTATTGCCAAACAACTCTTTAACATGGAGAATCGACTCCATAAGGTGGATGACTTCATAGATTGGGCTTTTTCAGAAAAATAAACTAAGAGAATATCATCATCACAATTTTGATTTTTTTCTGAGTCTGCCATTCGGTAAAAATGTGATATTCATGTTCATATCTCAACCTGGATTTCACTGGTAATAAAGCTGCACTCACTTGTGCCGCTTGTTGTAATATAATATCAGGAATATCCAGATTTTCTTCCAAATCTGAATTCATTTTTTGAAAATGGCATAAATTTCACTGACAGAAAATAAAATATGTCATTAATAAATAAATCGTTGTTATGAACAGTTTCCATGGATGGATTTTTGTTTAAGCGCACGGAAAGTGGGATCGGGAAAAAAATCCGTGCGCTGTTCTGAAAATGTCATATTTACTGTATTTTATACACAGTTGAAAATGTAGTATTTTCAGGTAAATATAATAATAATAATAATATATATATATATATATATATATATATATATATATATATATATATATATATATATATATATATATATATATATATATATATATATATATATATATATATATATATATATATATATATATATATATATATATATATATATATATATATATATATATATATATATATATATATATATATATATATATATATATATATATATATATATATATATATATATATATATATATATATATATATGACAATGGATGTAATCGTAAACATTGTTAGTGTAGATGTACCATATGGTCTAAAGCCAGTCTTGATTGTACTTAATAAATAGGCGCCTGAGCCACTGAATTATACCAGCATTCATATTTTATTTTACTTTATTAAAATGTTCTTATGATGCTACGAAGCTTTGTTTTAAAACAAATTACAAAAAAGTAATGAATTCTGTGATCGTCCTATTAGAGTGTTGTTTAAAAACAAGCTAAGTAAACATACAAACTACTTGTCAACTGGTAATATCTTTTGTTGTTTTGGTGATTAATGGACAGTGGTGGCCGTATAATTAGACTTATTTTTTAATTCCTTGATATAAGGTGTTCTAAGTGTTTTAACCTCGTTATATAAAAAAACTGATATGCGTATATTGCATTGTACAGAGTGACTCAAACAATTTACAATTTAGGCAGTAACAGTGCGTTGCAAAAATAAATATTTTCTTTTTTAATCATATGGGCCATTCTCTGTATAACGGATACCCCAGCTTCTCCAAAAATGGTATGTGAAAAAAAAAATTGAAGGGCACAGAAAAATCAGAAAAAAGGTGTACTTTTTATTGCCATAGGGCATCTTTAGAAATTTTTTCGATTTCGACATGTTGCCGGCATTTTTTTGTAAAGTAAAAAAAAAATAAACGTTTCAAACCTGTCTAAAATGACGGATTTTTTTTTCTTATTTCTTAAACGGAATCTAATTTGCTGACTCAAAAATAAAATATTTTGTCCTTTGCAAATTTTTAGAAAAAAAAATAATTAAACTTACAAAATTATCTATATTTCGGCTTCATGATTTTTTTACACGAGAACAACGGGTCCTACATTTTTTTTATAGAAGTAAAAGATCTTATAATTCTTTAGAGAAACCAAGAAATTTTTTTCAGAATTTTCGGAAACATTTTTGAATTTTCTCATTTTTGCAGAGGATGAAATTTTGGTAAATTGTGAAATGCAAAAATGAGAAAAATTAAAAATATTTCTGAAGATTCTGAAAAAATTCCCATGTATTCTCTGAAGTATTCTAATATCTTTCACCTGTGTAATTTTTTTTGTAGAACGCGTTGTTTTCTTGTAAAAATTTCATAAAGCTGCAATAAAGATAATTTTTTAAATTCAATTTTGCCAGCAAAAAAATTTTTTCAGGAAATTTGCGCAGCAGAAAATATTTTATTTTTAAATCAATAAATAAGATTCCGTTCAAAAAATGAGAAAATAAATTCACATGCGCTAGAGTTGCTGGTTATCGGCAACTCTTTTGGCTAGCGTATGGAACGGGATCCGAAGCTAAGACAAACATAAGGCTTAACTCAAGGTTTTAGCATACCGTGCTGATGAGTGAATGACATCCTGTGGCTTAAACAGGTGTCTCCAACGATGCCTCTGAGATACAGGGCGACCTCTCAGAGTATCTAGCCTGACTGCGGTAATGCGGGGCTCTACGGTGGTGGACTATTACTTCCCTAGCTCCAAACAGAAAGCTGACAGAAATGCTTTCATAGGAAAAAAGTGACAAAGGTGCGCCGACCGAAACGGGTGAATCCGTTTCGAAAGGGGCCCCTGAAGTCACCGTCGCCTGTTTTACGAGAAAGGGCTAATCCATCCCGAACAAACAGGTGCTTAGGAAGGGATCCCTGAATCCAAACAGAAGGCGGACAGAACCGCCTTTATAGGGAAAAAGGTTCCCTGGCTTTAAACAGACAGCGGATAGGACCGTTTACATAGGGTAAGGCCGGAGATGCGGCCTCAGAAAGAACATCTGGTTCCTGTAACAAGGACCTGGTAGCTACCCACGTCACTAGACCAAAAGAAGAGGGCATGATGGATCTAATCGTCTGCTCGTCATACTCTCCAGGAGACAGGGACATCGGAACACATCAGAACAAATATTGTGCTCGTGTCCGGTAGCGACACGAGTAAGAGGAGATGTAAGAACTCTCTCCCAATCTGATATCGGATTTATTAGAAGTCTGATCCTATTGGGAAAAATATAAAAAGATTTGAGCCACAATAGACCGAGCGGTCGCAGTGGAGGGCGTAAAAAGTCCACTCACTTTAAACCTATCTACCTACCTAGGTAAATTAACTGTTTCGAATTGCCATTCAATCGCTACTATACAAGTTTCGACAAGTTAAAACACGACGCGTGAATTAAGAGAAGAGGTCATCCCTCTTCTTGAATTCAAAAAAAAATTATCATTTTATGCAACTAATCAAAAATGAAAAATTTTATTAGAAGCTAGCCTATTTGGCTAATATATTTGAAGCCCTGAATCAGCTAAACTTGAAACTTCAGGGCAAAAATGGCACTTTGATTGGTAACTATGATCATATTTAAGGTTTTATATTAAAACTTTAAATAAATAAAGTATCTGCTGAAAATGTATTTCTCGGCTATCCAAAGCAATTAATAATCAAACACTGGATACAGATTTAAAATCTGAAACAGAAATTCATTTACAAGCATTGGAAAACGAATTTTACCGATACTATCGAGATGTTAATTCCGAGTCACCAATATGGCACATGGCCAGAAACCCATTTGTTGTCGATGTCTTACAATGACCTGAAGAAGTTCGGGAAGAATTTTTTAAAATGAAGGCTAAAATGAAAGACGACTTTTATCTCTTGACATTAGAGAAATTTCGAATCAAAGGATTCCTTGTTAATGCACTTATTTATGCGAGTCCACTTATTTATGCGAGACAGGTTTTTTAGCTCTAGTTTTAATAAAAACTAATCAGCGAAGTCGTCTTCCCGCCGATAGCGATTTAACCATAGCTCTAGCAAAGACTGAATCCAGAATCGACCAACTGGTACAGAGCAGCATTATCTAATTATAAAAATATATTTAAATTAATACATAATATATGTACATATAACATAATAACATACTATGAGAATAGTATATATATATAATAATATATATATATATATATATATATATATATATATATATATAATATATATATATATATATATATATATATATATATATAAATATATATAATAAAAATATATATATATATATATATATATATATATATATATATATATATATATATATATATATATATATATATAAGGGGAAAGTTGGCCAAAACGGGATAGCTAATGTTCATTCTCCACAAACTCATTAACTATGCTACTGGTATCTGGCTTTTTTTGCCAGTAAATTTCCCATTGACTCCCTTCTATGTCTAACTATGGTTTTTCCTCAATAACTTACTGATAACATAAAAAAATTAATATTTAAAAAAAAGTGTAAAGTATCCCGTTTTGCCCACTTGGTCGGGTAAAAGGGAAAATTGGGAAATAGTTTGGTGTGTTTGTATTAATAATAAAGTTAAATGAACATTTTAATCCCGACAAAAATCGCACGAGTACGGCTCATCATCGTTCTCCACTCCGGCGCAAGCTTCGTGAGCCCAATGTCGGCAGTCCTGACACATAACCCAACCGTCTTCAGTCTTCGATTTAGAGTATAGCTCTGTACAATAAATGCAACTTACGTCCTTGTTCTCCTCTTCTTCTTCTTCTGAACTACTGTCTCCTTTCTTTCTTCCCTTTTTTTCTTTTCATTGGTTAGTGACACATTTATTATTTTTGTTTTTTCCTTTCTTATTCCCTACTTTCTGATTTTCTTCCAAGTTTAGTTTGGGCTTCTTAATGGGCAATTTCTCTATAGAATTTTCGAGTTCTTCTTTGTAAGGTGTTGAAGTTAGCACAGCCGTTTTTCCTCTTCTTTTATCTTTAGCGTTAATTTTTCTTTCTGCGTGAGGAAGTGGAACTATTTGCTCAGGTGTTACTTGAAATTTCGTGATAGTATACGAACAGGAGGGGGTCACATTTCCATAGAATTTGCGGCAGGAAACAGAAGGAGGGATATTGTGTAAAGTTTCCTCATCTGCAAGCGGCTGACGCGCTTTTCGTGGTGTTACAAGATCTGAAGATGGTGTTCTTGGAGAATTGCCAATATTTTCTGCATAATCTGTTGCTTCTTTTTCACCTTCAGTTTGATTTTGTGGTGATGGTGTACGTGGTGGAGGGCGAGTATTATTTTCCTCGACCGGAACAACTGTAAAATGGTTCACCGGCCTATCTGTAGTTTTCGCTGGCTCAAACATCCAATCTTCAAAGATATCCGGGTTAAGAGGTTGAATACCTGTTTTTCTAAACCCATTTACAGCTGTTTGAATGCTTGCTGCTCTCATATATGCGCTTCCGAAAAGTTTGCCAATTTGGGATATTGTAACTGGTCGACCTGGATGTTGCTGCATCCATTTTTGCACCTCTGACGTGTAATATGTGCTTAGTGGTGACATAAAACTTACGTCTAGTGGTTGCAAGCGATGTGTGGTGTGCGGCGGAAAGCATAGCATTACAACACCGCAATCTCTACCTCTCTGTATAATCTCTATATTTTTTGTATGGGTAGTATGTCCGTCCAACAATAAGAGGACAGGATGTTCTATGGAGGCATTAGAAAAGTCAATAAATTGATTAAACCATTTAGAAAAAATCTCCTTTTGCATCCATCCAGAAGAATGATAGAAAGCTTTACTTCCAGGGGGGGCATCATCTAAGAGCTCTGGTTTTGCTCTGGATCTCGGAAAAATAAACGTAGGAGGCATAAAAACACCAGTTGCACTCATGCAAATTTCCACAGTAACAAGAACGCTGCGCTCAGCTGAAGAAATACACCCAACTTGTTTTTACCCACGTAGTGATAAGCATTTTGATCTTTTCTTGGGTACTGTCATTATACCCGTCTCATCGACGTTGTAAATCCTTTCGGGTGGTATTTTATATTTTTCAAGTACGTCAGAAAGCAACGAAAAAAAATTTTGGACTGCAGGTCTATTAAAGCCCATGGCTCTAGCAAGCGATGTTGGCTCAGGGGTGCGAAGTTTAACATTTGGATGTCTCTCTAGAAATTTGTATAACCAAGTTTTACCGGCCATTTTTTTCTCTTTATTGAATTGATGAGCTAGGCCATTGCGTTCAGCTAACTGAAAAGCTAAACTTCGGAGATCACTAAAGTAAAACCAAAAGTCGTGATTCCAATAAAAAATATGTTGCACCAACTCTTCTTCTTGCTCTTCAGAAAAAACTGGTTTGTGATGCCCTAATCCTTTTTTTGCTGAATTCTCTCGCGCAAGACTCCCTTTTTTAATTTTTTTTACTCTTGCTTCAATTGTTGTTCGCGGTACCCCAAATTGTCTCGAAGCCTTAAGATAACCCATTCTTCCTTCGAGAACCTCTTCTATGGCTTGTTGCATACATCCCGCGTTCCAAGACTGCCGATTAGTTGTTCGTTTATATTTTCCCATAGTGAGCCTAAAACAAAACGAAAAACTTTTTAAATTAATAAAATTGCCCCATACATATACGTATAGGTATCCTATTTTACCCGACTGCACATGTTCAAAGATTTTTCTAAAATTTCACGACAAAAAACAATTGTGTGATATTAACTTATATCTCAAAATATAGCTAAATATGTACAGAATCATAAAAACCACTCACCGTTATTTAATGTCCTTCTTTAAGCCAAAAAATTCTCAACGAATCACTGACAAATCACAATAGCCTAACCTTATTTTTTCGAACTGTCATTTGTCACTCATCACAGAAACAAAATTAATAGAATCTATATAAGTTTATAAATTGTTTCTAACTTAACAGCGTTGTAGATGCGCTGCTTGTTTTAAGTAAAGGCCGTATCCCGTTATATCGACTATCCTGTTTTGGGCAACCTTCCTATATATATATATATATATATATATATATATATATATATTATAATATATATATATATATATGATATATTATATATATATATATATATATATATATATATATATATATATATATATATATATATATATATATATATATATATATATATATATATATATATATATATATATATATATATATATATATATATATATATATATATATATATATATATATTTTAAAAATAAATATAAATGTTATGTAAATGTAAAAGTACTTCATAATGAAAAGTGTATAGTCTGTCTCAAAGTATACCGTGTTAGCTCTTGCCTTCATTTATGGATTATACCTGCCGACAGCAATAAAACTGCGGATCGGTAGGTATTAAAGAACAGAACATTAGGGCCAGACTTTGATCATATAAAGATTTATAATTTATTGTTTATTTGGGTAAGTATAATCTTAAAATTATATTAAGAAATTAAATATATGCAAAGTTTTAATAAATTTATAACTGCATTATCTATGCATAATTACATTTTTTATCTAAATATCTAAATCTAATTCTGTTTCACTATTAGAGTCATCTTTGAGATTAATTACAATAGGATTTATGTTGTTTTGGATAGAAATGTAAGAGTCCTCAATTTTTATAATGTGCTGTAGTAAATTTTTCCAGCTCTCAACAGGTATGTCAGTAATTACATTTTTTATCAAATTTAAAACACTGGGACTTAAAGCAGGTGTAACATTTTTTGCTCTGATCTTTGATTTTACTTGGTTCCACAAATGCTCTATGGGGTTAAACATACAGTGATACGGAGGAAGCCGTAAGACAGTATTCTAGTAGGACTTCCAAAAGTTGCGTTTTTTGTAACTGAATTCAAAATAAATATCATTTTCTAACAAATATTCCTAGATTTCAGTTTTTGAACTTGATAAAGCTGGTGCTTTGTGTAGCAGACGGCTGTGGTAGCTTGCGTTATCCATGACAATAACACTGTTGTTTGGAATATTTTTTAAAAGATAATTTTGAAACCAGTTTTCAAAAAGTTTTGCACTTGTATCCTTATGATAATCCAAGCTAGAATCCTTAATATTCTTGGCAGACAACAGCAAGCAGCTTGGGACAAATCCGTCTTCTGAACCAGCGTGTATTATGGTTATGCGTTTTCCTTTATTTGAAGGTGCTTTCGTCTGACAGTTTTGACTGGAATCAACCCATGCTTTGGATACTGTGTCGGGTGTATCAAACCATGTTTTATCAAGGTAAATTATGGATCTGTTTTCTAACCTATGTATTTTAATTTCTTGAAGGTAATTAAATCTCCAAGTGCGTAATCTGTGCGATTCCATTACTAATTGTCTTTTGTCTATTTTGCGGTATGTAAATCCCATTTTACAAACAACCGTATGGAGGGTGGCACGGCTAATATTTATATTGGTTTCGTCCTCGTCTAGCTTCTTTTTCAGTTTATCCAAGGTAGGAATAGGTCCGCTTTTATAAAGACAATGTATTTTTCTTCTTATTAGGTCCTGATCACTATTATCTATACGGTGAGATTGAAAATCACTAAGTTTTTTTCTTTTGTTCAATTCTTCACTAATAATAATATCCCTTATCGATGATATTGGAGTTTTTGTAAGTAGAGAGATTTCTTTTAAAGCTTCTTGTTTAATTAGACCTCTACTGATTAAAGTTTCATACACATTTTTCACAACCTGTTTTGCATCTAATGACAAATGATTTCGACGCGACATAGTTATATTCTCGTAAAACAACTATTTCGAAACGCACAGTAAAAACATTTTTGGCACTAAAATATTAACCAAAATGTTTATATGCCTAATGGTTAATACTCAAGAAATACCTGGCCCACCCCTGCCCTTATGAACAAATGGGTTTACCCAATAACAATAGCATAAAATTGTTAAAGGCTTATTGGGGTATGGTCCGTCAAAAGCCATAACGATATACTTTAAGACAGACTATACCTGCTCTTGTATTAACGATCCATACTAAATAAATATATTGTATCTGTATTGTACCTATTTTAAATTTAAATAAATAATTTAGTTAATATAAGAAAATGTGTTTCTTATTTTTGTTGAAACTTAATTAAGGAGGCATGAAAATATTTTTTTATGGTTCGTGGAGGCAACCTGTACAGTTCAAATAGGTAATTATACTAATTTAGTTTACTTAAATTTCTTAATACTTTTGTGGAATATGTTACCTTGCAATAATTAAGCATGATCATGCTTATAAATAATTTACCGGGTCTAACATTAATTAAGTGTATTCTAGTTACAAGATGTTTGCGCTTCAAATTAATAGCTTAAATTTATTGTATATTTTACTTTTTTGTTTAGTAATATATTATGTGATATTTATTTACAAGAACTGGAAATTGGTTAAATTTGCTTCGAAAGAAAAATGGTTTTTCGTTCCAATGCTTCCATTATTTGGACACACTTATGTGTTACTTCTAACAGGTCGAGGTATATTTTAAAAAACATCATTTCTTAGTAATAAAATTTTATACTACTTGTAGTATATTAGGGTTACATTTAAATAGAGTATTTTATTACTAAATTGTAGTGTAGTAAAGTTGTATACGTACAGGGTCTTTGATTATATTTACGTGGCCTCTGGAGCCTTTATTTTTAAAGATAAAAAAAATGTTTTATATAAAAATTGTCGGTTTTTTTTGTATTATCTTTAAAGATTATTAGTTAAAAAATATCGCATTGGAAAAATGGAAAAATATAGACAACTTCAACTTTTTTAAATGAAACACCCTGTATATTATGCGCTACAATGAAAGATCTTTTTTTCTGATTTTAAATATATATTTTTTGATATTTGGATGACCTGTTTTTGAGATATTTTACCTTAAATTATAATTAAATTGCAAAAAAAGATCATATTGGTATCAAGAAAGCCATGGAAACAATAAAATTGGGCTAATCAGAAGAACAAAAACTTGCTATTGTGCGTCTTTTTTATGGAATAATAATAATGTGATGACAGTGCAAAGGGAATATCACTTTTTATATCCTCAACAACGAGTATCATCTATAGACACTATTATATACACAGTTAGAAAGTTTAGTAAAATGAAAACCTTTTAAAGAAAGAAAAGGGCTGTAGTACGAAATAAAAACGAAGATTTGGATATCCTTATTTTTTTTCAAGGTAATTATTATACTTTTTCTATTGGACTAGCACTAACTACTTTTAATAATTTTAGAAAATCCTGAAACTTTAATTACGGATGCGGCATCTGAACTAAATAAAACATATTATAAAATTTATTTAACTTTAATATTTTACGAATTTCATCCCTATAAATTCATGCCTGTTCAGAATCTTTCCGAACAAAACATGCGGAACGGACTTGAGTATGCATTGGAAATAACTAGGCTTATGCAGCAAAACCCAGAATGTTTGAATAAAATTCTGTTCACCGACGAGTCTGCCTTCACTACAGCAGGAATGTTTAATCGCAAGAATAAACATTATTGGTCCAGAGAAAACCCTCACCAAATTCAGCCGGTTAGGATTCAGGGGCGTAGCTCGCTAAGTATTTGGTGTGGGATACTTGGAAACAAGATAATTGGTCCAATATTTTTAGACGGAAACTTAAACGGAGAGCGATATAACAATCTTCTGCAAAACGATATTGAACATCTCTTGGAGGATTTACCCATTGGCCATTATAACCGCCTCATTTGGCAACAAGACGGCGTACCACCCCATAATACCGTGCCTGTCACAAACTATCTTAACAACCGTTATGGGCAGCGAACAGCCCGGACCTAAATCCTCCAGATATTTTTTTGTGGAATTTTTTAAAAAACAGGGTATATTACAATATGCCTTCAGATCTTAACGTTCTAAGGCAAAGAATGGAAGATGAAATATTTATTTTAAACAATAATTATCAACAATCTATTTCCGCGCCTGTTAATAATAAAATGAGGGGAAATTCGTTTAAATGTATCCAAAATCAAGGAGGATATGTAGAAAATTACTTAATTATAAATTAATAAAATATAATAGTTTTATTGTTTTTATGGCTTTCTTAATGCCAATATGATGTTTTTTTACAATTTAATTATAATTTAAAGAAGATACTGTTTCCCAAATATTATAAAGTATATATATATATAAAATTATATATATATATATATATATATATATATATATATATATATATATTATATATATATATATATATATATATATATATATATATATATATATAAAATATATAAAATTAATTTATATATATATTTTTATTTAAAATATATTATAAAATTTTTAAATATATTTTATATATAATAATACCCCTAATTTAATTGTTTAAATTTTTAAAATTTAAAATTTTAAATAAAAATTTTTTTTGTTTTTTGCTTTAAATATTTTTAAAACCCGGTTTTTAAGGGTAGAAAAAAAAGAAACGTAAAAGAAAACGAATTTTTATTAATTTTTTTAAATGATTCCCTTTTTTTTTGGGTTAATTTTTTTTCCGCATAAATTCTAGATATTTTTTTATTTAATCCCATATCCCTATTTAATTGTTTACGAGATATTCGCATTTAAATACAAATTTAAAAGGGAGAAATTCGCTCTTTTTTTAAATGTTGTTTTGCGTTTCATGGTTTCAGCGGTTTTTTGAGGGTAGCATAATAACCATAGTAACCAGCTAAAAATGTTAAAACGACAGTTTTATTAATCTGTAGAAAAATTGTTTAAATCGATTTCCCTTATTTAAGGTTAAACCTATTTCTACTCGTGATGTTACTTATTAATCATTACTGTGGCTATTTTGTCAATCTACAAAAACCTCTAAAACCATAGAAACGTAAAACAACATTCAGATGAGCGGATTCTTTCATTCTAAATTTGTATTTAAATGCGAATATCTCGTAAACAATTGAATATAGGGATATGATATGTCAGATAAAAAATATCTAAAATTTAATGCAGAAAACAAAAATGTAACAAAAAATATAGGAAGTCATTAAAAAAATTAACTTTTTTCTTATACAGGCTTTTTGATAACCCTGTATCATACAACGTTGTCTCGCAAAAATAAGCAACAAAAACAAAACATTTTTATATGAATTTTTTTCTAATTTGTATTTAAAGCAGAATTCCATTACAGAATATAGGATATATATTATATAAATATATAATATATATTTGAAATCAGTAAAAAAAGATCTTTTATTGTAGCGCATAACATACAGGTTGTTTTATTTAAAAAAGTTGAAGTTGCCTATATTTTTTCATTTTTCTAATGGGATAATGCAATTTTTATATAAAACATTTTTTTCTATGTTAAAAAATAAAGGCTCCAGATGCCACGTAACTATAATCAAAGACCCTGTAGATACAATAACATTAAGTTGTTTCTTAATAACTGTTAAAATAAAATTTATTATTACACTATAGCCCAAGCGGCGACTGTCGTAAAAGGGTGGTGAACCAAAATAAGTAGAAAAATAAACTTTATTACTTTTTCAATATTAGACAAGTAATGAACCAACGGTCTGGCCATCTGTAACTTGTCCAATTGTTTTTGTTTAAATATTGTTCTTCCAATTTTTTGTAAAATTGATGTATAGAACATAAGTACAATTTTTTACTATTCGAAGGTGTTTTGATCAGTAGAATACAAAAATTTAGTTCTGGCATTCCCATTTTTGACACAGCTGTTTGCCAGACCACCCTTAGCAATTGTTAAAAGTTAACAATGGTTTAGAATGTTTAACAAAACTTCATTGTCAGTGTTATTCAATGATTTTAGTAGGCAACCTGTCAAAATCTGACATTTTGTTAAACATTCTAAACCGTTGTTAACTTTTAACAATTGCTAAGTCCATTGCTAAATTTAACAACGCGATCATCACTCGGCCGTTAAAATATTTGTTGCAATGATACATGTTCTATACAAGGCATAAAAAAAAAATTAAACGTCAATTTTTTTTTTAGTTCTTTTTTTAAATAGAATTGGTCTGGTACATTATTACTTGACCAAAATTCTGCCTGATCACGTGTTCTTTGTTGCTACCAAGGAAGTTTAAAGGTGTATGGAACCCAATGCTGTAGAACAGAATTGTCCAGGCGTGCAGGGCAGCGGGAATAGGGGAACCGGCTCCGCGGAGTTTGCACAATGAATCGTAGGTCAGGTCCGGACTTCCATTATTCTTTGTTACCATGTATAAAGTTGACATCATCAAATTCAGACTAACTATACGTTTACTGTTTTTTTTTTTTTTTTGCACAACATTGTTGGTTAATAAACGAAACTATTATAGAACATTTAAAACTGTTGTGTATTATCGGATTTTATATCAGATTTAACAAGAAAAGAACTGAGGGCACCACTTCACCTTCACAGCCTTCTATTTAAATAGTTGATATTTTTGGGAGTTTCGTATTTTCACCAAAAATCTTAATAAAATAATTAACAACACGATTTTTTAACATAAATTTCAAACATTGTATGATAGTTTTATGTAATTATCACGAATTATGTGATAAAACAAGGGCAAAATAGTGTAAATGAGTTTAAAAACACTTACTTTAGATTTGTAATCAGCGCCTCTGTATGCAAAAAATCATCGAAATCGGCATGGGTCAAGAAAAGTAAAAACCTACGATAATTTGAACTGGTTGTTTGTGTTTGGGTAATACAATATTTTATAATTTGTATAAAAGTACAATAAAATAGTGTTACCTTATGCAGATAACATAAACAAGTTTAACAAGAAGTATAGAATTTTTTACATAAGAATTGTTTTATGTCGTCAGATAGTCTTGACACTCTGGGGATGATGGAACAAAAAATGTGGAAAGTTCGGAGCCTCTTAAGTTGGACTGCAAAAGGAGGCATAAAAGTGGCACTATGTGTTGCTCTGTTGGAAGCTGTTAGAAGAATTATACTAGCCAACTCCTCGGAGCAGAAATCGTGAAAATACCTATAAAAATGTAACATATCCCCTCCAGCCCGTCGGTGGGAATGAGCTTTTCTGTAAACGTGGAATCAATAATAAGACGATCAGATCTTTCTTGAATGGAATCAAGAATGATAAAAGTTGTAGGAAATACCAATACCCAGACATGAGAACAATATTCTAAAGATGGTCTGATTAGAATACATACAGAGTATGCAGGTTAGACGGATAGAAATACTTACTGGCTTAAAAGAGGAATCCAAGCTTTTTTAAAGCAGCTCAGGCTTTAAAAATGTAATGTGTTTGTGTCAGTTAAGTTTGTTCTCAAAAGTAACGCCAAAATGATTAATTAACCTATTTTCGCGACACCGAACATGACTGGGTCTTGGAGCATTAAACTGAAAAAGATGATTTTTAAAGCTGCAAAGCAAGATTAGTTTATGGTCTTGTGAAAGTGATATTTGAATTGACCTGCGCTTGTTTTCTTTGTTACCCTTGGATTTGCAAGACAAAACCATATAACTTTCATTTTTCACGATATTATAAGTAACAAACAATAAACACAAAATTATAGTCCCAATTAAATAAACCGATAATCAGTAAAATATGAAGGTTTTTATCAATCCAAAAAACTTCTGCAACCACAAAATAAAATTACACATCATAACCACCGCACCGTCGCACACGAAAACGGGACTCGAGCTCTGTCAAAAGATAATGTGTTGTCTACCTACAAACTGTGTGTAGGTAGGCATCACATTACAATATTATGGGGAATCTTGTTACTGCTCAGGATCAAGGGGCCCCCTCATGATAGTTATTTTCATAGTGGGCCGGACACTTTTTGATCGAATACGCCATAGTATTGGGCCTCCAATAACCTTCAAACTTCCTTGGTTGCTACTCGTTAAGCGCGAGTTTTTTTTTTTTTTATACTGTATTAATTTTCGAACCCAGGGGTCGTTTGGAATTCTGCAAGAGTAGTCAATAAAAAAAAGAAAAGCAGAAAAACAAAAGTAGTAGCATTAACCTAAAAAAAATATGTCACGTTAAAAAAACATAACGTTTCATATGTTTGTGTTTTCTTTTTCAGTTATTAATATATTTTATTTTTACACTTTTTTAAATTACTCTATATTTGAAAGCTTTGAAAGTAACACGATAATTGAAGATATATAATTTTTACGCAAAATTATATATCTCCAATGGACCAAAATGCTAATATCCTTATAGTCTGTTCATTTAACTCGCTGGTCAGGTTTTCCAATATTACCTATATAATATATTTTTTCTTACAGTAAACATAGTATCCGGACTCGAAATGATATCAAATTGGTTTGGTTTTCCAATTGCAGGCTGGTACGGATCATCACTACTTTATATTTCAACCGATCCATCTGAAATTAAAATAATTTTAAATCATCCCCAATGCTACGGAAAGGGACAGATATACAAAAAAATCAATTTACTGTTTATAAAAACACTTATATTAGTTCCATGTAAGTATATTATAATAGTGTACGATTATATTTAATTAAAAAGTCATGGAAAAAAAAAGATGATAGTCAATGTAAGATGAATTTATTTTTAGTCCAGTAAATGAAGGCCGGAAAACCCCAAACCTGAAGATCAGGTTGGGCCATCACAATTTTTTTTTTAATTTGCAGGTATTAATGTGAACAATGACCTCTAAAAATATTAGAGATAATCCGTTTTTTTAACTATTTTGGCCGCTATCTCCCGATATATGACATTTACACAATTCATGTTTAGACAAAAATTAAGAGCAGTTCATTAGCTGCAAAAATGATTTTTATCACCTTGGTTAAAAATTTGATAGTTTTTGAGATAACCGGCCATAAACGGGCCGCGTATTCTTTGCACCTGCCCCGATTCATCGAAATTTCACCACATCCCTTTGAATATTGGGGCTTTGAAAGGTGTTGAATACATTTCGAAAGATTCAACAAATATTTTTTGTGTATTTTTATAAACGTTTTCGAAAATGCTCGGTTTTATTCACTTTTTACACTTTCTTTTTTATTAATAAATGTATGCATTCAAAATCTACAATTTTGTTTACACAGATTGTTTGTAAATAAAAGAGTGCACGCACTGTAGCAGACGCCTGTACGATACTATACAAGACGCCGCGTGGCGGCGCGCTCGGTACACGCACGGAATAAAATAATAAATAACGAGATTCAGAGAAAGTTTAAAGGCAAAGTTTTTTGTCGTGCACTTATTAAAGAAGTTGATCTATATATATTGATAAAAGGTCAGAATGTGATCTTTAATTTGATACAATTGTTAACCTCAAAAAATTTAAACACGAAGAGAAAGTAATTATAAAAAA
>JAHBCN010009328.1:0-35481 GCA_019359885.1 Listronotus oregonensis | reverse complement strand
ATTTTAAATTTTGGTTTTTTTTTGAAAAAAAATATTTAAGAAAATGTATAAATACGAAAACAATTTTAAAGATGATCTTTAAAATTTTTTTTCGTATTTATACATTTTCTTAAATATTTTTTTAAAAAAAACACAAATTAAAATATACCCTTTTGGGAAAGTGTTTATTAAAATTGCCAACAATATGTTTCTTCGGGTACGTATTTTTTGATTTAAAAAAAAAGTGAACAACAATAAAATAAATTGTTTTTAAGTTTTAAAATGTATGTCTTATCATGAAATTTGTTAGTATTTAATTGTTATTGCACGTAAATATAATGAAATAATTTAGACTGCATAAATTGTACAAATGTAAATTGTCCTATGTCTCTATATTATTATTTTAAATTGTATGCCTGATGATATATTTTTTTGTAGATGATATTTTTAAAATCTAAAAATACAATAAAAAAATTTTTTTTGAAAAAGCCCTCCATGTAGGTGCGAAACGAAAAGAAATATTGTTGTTTGAATTATACAGAAAATTTTCCCCGAAACAATAAAAGTTTAATTATATATATATATATATATATATATATATATATATATATATATATATATATATATATATATATATATATATAAAAAAACCCAAATTTATGTTTTTTTTTTAATAAGATTTAGTATTAATTAAATTACGTATTGCGGGTAAAAAATTTAAAAAGACCCATTTATTAACCTACTTTTTTAAATATTTATTTTTTTATTGTGTTCTTTTAAAATAACAAATTAAAGAAACTTTTTTTTAACATGTGTTAAATTTCAAAAAAAAATTACCTATTCATTTTATTTTGACTTCCCTTATCCATCGGACTCTTATTTTACTGTTTGTGGGTCCCCAATCTTTTAAAGGCAATATGGAAGCTTTAAATCTCTATAATAAAAAATATTATGAAAATTATTAGCAAAAAACAGAAAACACAAAATGTTTAAGTTAGCTTAAAAAATATCTTTTCAGGGTGGGGATTTAGAATTAAATAATGGGTCTTTTATTTTAAAATGTGGAATTTTCGTAAAAAGCTAGGTCTATGTGTAAAAGAAAATTTGAATTGCTCTACTGGATATGGAATTTATGATGTTAGATAGTTTATTTAAGTTTAAAAACAAATTGGTGATGTTAACCGGATTGGAAGCGTTTTCCCTAGAAAGCAGATCCCAAAAATTTTTATTTGACCTTTGAATACATCACGTTGATCTAATTAAAATTTTGGTTTGTTTTTTTTAAATTTTAAATTAAAAAATTTCTTTTTATTTCAGCGTGTAAGCTTAAGTTGGCAACATATGGGAAACTTTTTAATTATTAATTTTACGAAAAAAAGTTATTTTTCATAAAAAAGTTCTGCATGCTTTGAAATTCAAAAGACAATCATCAAATATTAAATTTTTTTAATCCTTTACGAGGTAAGTCAAAAAATATGAATTTTAGTCAAAAGTACCATTATATTTAACAATATCGAATATTGTTATTATGAAAAATTGTTTGGAATTAAAAATCACGTTTTAAATATGCAGTTGCATTAATTTATAATTATTTTTTATTTCTTATAACATCTCTACTCGAACAACAAAAATTTAGCTGTAATTATTGTATATGTAATCTAGGATGCTCTGACAAGAAATCTCAGAGAGTAATTATTGTACATATAATCTAGGATGCTCTGACAAAAAGTATTTGACAGTGGTATTCAAACCATTAGTTGTATTAAGCGAAATTTAGTAGAAATTATTATAAAATTCAGTAGGAATGCCAGCAAAATTTGTATTTTTTAAAAATAAGAAGGTTGTATTTACATATTTAAACATAGTTTTTAATTCCGAACAACTTTATAATAACAATTTTCGATATTGTGAAATATAATGGTACTTTACTCTTGAGCAAAATTCATATTTTTTGACATACCTTATATAAGATTAATAAAATGAAATATTTTTTGATTGCAATTTAGATTTTAGACTATGCAGAACTTTTTATAAGATATAACTTTTTTTCCTAAAACTAATAATAAAAAAGTGTCCCATAAGTTGCCAACTTAAGTAGACACACTGTATATAAGTAACACTTCAAAAAACTTTTATTTAGGAAAGGAAACTACGGATCAAAGAACACAAGTAATGAATAAACAAAGAAACAAAATAAAATATTTAGTGCCGCTGATAACACGTCGATCCGAGAATATCACAAGATGTGGTTGGACGCTGTGATCAAACACAAACAGTTGCATTGGAGGAACTTAGATTTTACCTTCGTAAAATGCCCCAAGACAAAGAAAAAAGCCAAAATTTTGGATGCCTTTCCAAACTCTTTTAAAAATAAAGTATAACTAAAAACTACTTTAAATAATATAAGACTTAAATAATTCAATGCGTTTTTGGCTTGATCTCGTCCATCAATATCAGGTCTTATTGCATTAAGTTTTGAATACAATCTACAGGGTAATTCATGAAAAAATATCAATACTTCAGGTACGTACTTAGGGCCCAAAAATAACATAAAAGTCTATATAAATATGGGTCCGCAAGGCTTTCGTTTCCGAGATACAGGGTGTTCACCACAGAGCTGACATGTGCTTAGAAGTAAATGGTGGAATTTTTAAAAATTATAAAACGTAGCTTATGTTTTGCCGAACATAAATTGAAATACATATTGTGTATCTATACATTTTGTTTTATTCTTTAAAAAATTTTGCTATGATAAAATCAGATGCGTAATTTTTTTTTTTAAATCCAAATATCTCGAAAACGGTGCTCATAGCAACTTTTAACATATATCTTTTTGACGTAAAAATGACAAAACAATTATTTAATAAAAAATGTAATACAGGGCCGTACCAAAAAGTTTTGATTGTTCAAAATAGTAAAAAGACGTGTAGGTGGCGCCCTCTACAAGCAAGATTAAGCCTTAATAAGACTAGATTCGAATCCGCCATCCCAAAAAACCCTCGGATACCAATTTTTACTTCAATATTTACATTATTATTGATTTTATTTAAAAAATAGAGACATTTTAACACCCAAACATGTATTTCGTACCTGAAGTATTGCCATTTCCTTATGAATCACCCTGTATACTCTTGTCACAACCAAATTTTATGTTATTTCTTAATAAGAAATTTGTTGTAGTGTAAAATAAATTTGAATAGGAAGCTTGTAAATTTATTGGCAATTTTTGTTCATCTTGCGAAATAGGTCAAGGTGTGCGAGTAAGTACCTAAAAGCAGTATTCAAATAGGATAAGCACAAGGTAAACAGAAGTAGCCATATTAAATGCAAATTTAAAATAAATTGTGTTATCTACGTAGGACTGAAAGTAATGTCGGTTCAATATTGGATTATACTATCACAGAAGGTAATAGTATACCAACAAGTTTTATTTGTGACATGCTAAAACAACTGTGTATTTGGATATTTGAAAAATACCTGAACCAAATCGCCTTCCTCTATGTAAAGTAAATGATAGCCCATGTATATCGGTATCCATGCCATGGAAATATAACAAGAAGCCCATCCAATATCTACAGCCCACCGGGGAAATTCTTTGCCATTGTATGATACTTTTGAATTGTAAGCAATTGTTATAACAAACATTGCCTAAAATTTTTGATATAAGCATAATAATATTTTTTACTAAATTTAAATAATATCTTACAGTAATTTGGCAAAGATATAAATTTATATATATATATATATATATATATATATATATATATATATATATATATATATATATATATATATATATATATATATATATATATATATATATATTTTACAATAGAAATTTTTATGTTATTATTATTATTATTATTATTATATTATTTATTTTTATTATTATGATTATGATGTTTATGATGTTTGTTGATTGAATTATATTGATTGAAAAGGTAATTATGTAAATTTCTATTGCATTTTATTTATTTGTTTGTGGGGCAACAATAATAATAAAAAAATAAACTATGTAATTTTTCTTTTTATCAATGGTGATGCCTTTTTTGCCCTGATTACCCTGACTGTAGAGATTCTTTCCTCAGGTGAGTTCAGATTTACTGTTTGAAGAGCCTGCTAACTTATATGAATAAAAGACTGTTGATTCGTTTTATAATTTATTTTAAATGCTAATTAAAATTGAAATAAACATTAACAATACAAGAATTTAATCAGAATAACACTTTTAGATCTTCCTTCATATATCAAATCACTGAACAAATTTTATTATAAAAAAACATTGTTTTATGCAGTTCTTTCTCGGTTAAGATGTTGTAATAATATTTATTTTTTTAATCGAAATTAAATTTTGCAAATATGAATATTGTTGTTTATTTGAAGTCAAATTCAATGTTATTAAATAATTCTTGTTAATAAAATTTTATTAATGTACTATTATTATTACAACAGCTTTTTATTTTGGTCCTTGGTTATAAAAATTCTACTATTTATATATAAAAACTTCAATTCCTTTGATTCAATTACGGACCTGTTCTTTACTCCTACCGGCAAAATATATTACTAGCTAATTTCTTGTCACTACTAAATAAATATCGTACCTTGTTTCTGCTACAGTTTTTTTTAAGAGAACGTATTCTCTTATAATAAAAGGATATAAATAGTGGTTCTTCTTGATGGAAAACTAATTCAAATGTGGCTGCTGCAATATGTTTGGCTGGACAACCCTTTGCTGCCGTCCGATGACAATACCAATTTCTCTATGTTTACACTTCGATGTCGGCAATTGGATTGGATTTTATCTTAATCGTCCTCGTTTCCAGGTAAATCACTTTATTTTTATTATATTTTTCGTATATATTTAGTTTGCTTAACTTTTCGAATCGTTTCAATACTTAAAACTTTTATAATGACAATATTAATGAAAATATAACCTCCAAAGTCAATGCACCAGGTATCCCCTTCTCGGAGAAGTTTTCGGACCTGGGGATACCGTGGCTTTCTTTAGCAACTGATTTTCAAGAGAACCCCTGTTTCTCGAGCGTCATTAGTATTTATAACCTCGGGAAACAATTGAAAAAATTCTAGAAAATTATGTCTATTTTTGGCTTGACGTTTTTTTTCATTTGTCACTTTCAAAATCTTTAAAATATATAATTTTCACTTTGGATAGAATTTTCTCTTTTATGAATTTACCTGAGCTAACGAGACCTTTTGTATTAATTAGGAAATTTAATGCCCTTTTGAATAAGCTAGGTTAATGGTTATTTTATTTTCCCCTTGTCATATTTATTTCAACATAAACAAACGCATGTCATGAAAATGCTTATCAAAATTTTCATATTTTTTCTTTTTTTAATAAGTTTTCCACTTTTTAAGTCTTAAAACTATTAAAAATACCATCTAATTATTCTACATTTATTAAACCTAATTACTACTCTTAATTTGCTAAATTCGTTCATAAATTTCTATTTTATTGTCCTGTCATTGTCTTCGTTTTAAATATGTTCACTTTAATTTATATTTTTGAGATAACTTTAGTGTTTCTCTCACATAACTTTATAAAATCGGAAAGAGGGTTGTTTTCCCTTTCTTTTCCTACCTAGTTTATTTAGTTTTGATTTTCCACTCATTTAATATTTCATAAATTTTCACTGTATGTCATTTCACTGTTTTTAAAACGGGTTTTTCACTCTATGTTTATTTATTCCGATCATTTAAACACTTATTATATTTAACCTACGTCTAATTCTATCTAATTATAACTATCTTACTTACTAAAATCTAGTAATAGTATAAAAATTGATCATATTTTGCTTTACTTGCATTATGGCTATCTTGGTATGTCGTTTTTTTGTCCCATATAATTGCAACTCTCTGTATGTTTTGATATGTTTTATTATAATATGTTACTTTAGATAGTATTACACCCTTTTTTTATATTTTGGGCTTCCTTGCTGTTTTTAGGACCTAGATATTAGTCAAGGTCATTGACCTCCGTTACTCTTCGAGACCAATTTTGCTAATTTTCAATATCTTATTGTTTCATGGTGTTTAACGTGATTAATTTTATTATTTATACTCTTGTTATGTTTGGCTACTGGATTTTGACTATTTTTCTTTACATTTTGACCTATTTTAACCCCTAAATTTATGCATTTTTCTAATTCTCCCCTTTGTTGTGCCTTTGATTCGAAAATTCTTAATGAAAATTTATTGACATGTTTATATTTATACAATATATATATATATATATATATATATATATATATATATATATATATATATATATATATATATATATATATATATATATATATATATATATATTTTTAAGTGGTAAATATTTTTAATAATTTACTCTTGATTGATTCCAAGATTAACATAGTTACATTGTTCTTACCAATAATATTAGAGGTGTTGTAATTTTCCAACTGATTAACCAAAACCAGGAAATTTTCTTTTTTATCATAAATTCAATATCGTCCCTAAAATTGATAACACCATAGGTCCAACCTACGATAGTAACTTCTATTATAGATATTAGTATTACGGGAATGGAAGCAGAATACCAATCCAGTAATGACAGCCAGTACATACCAGTCTGTAAAGAAAAATATTTAAAAAAGTTAAACCTCTTTATATTTCGATGTTTGGATATATACGTAAAAATAGCTTATAGATGATTTTAATGTCAAAAATATAAATAAAAAGAAATGCAAAAAAAATTAAAAACTTGCTCTTTATTCCTTTAAATATTTTAATATGAATCTCCGACGGAAGCTCAATTGGATTTCCCTAAGTTATTGTTTGGTGCTTTTAAATAATTCCAATGTTGAATTTGAATTTGTTACAGTTGTTTCAGTTTGCCTTTTGGTAACTTTAGTGTGAATTACGACGCAAAACCTTATTTTTAGAAACTTATATATCCTATTAAGACATACCTGATGTTTCCTCTGCAGTTTCACATTGTTCAGTTTGTTAGTAAATTTAAAAAAGTAAAAAATAATTTGAAAATATTAAAATATAAGCCATTTGCATTTTAATCGTAAGATATAGGCGTATGTTATTATATCATTCAAAATTGGCATCAGATCGCATAATCTAACAATTTAAAATTTAAAAGCGTTATATTTTCTTAAAAAAACATAAAAGGCTTAATAATTTTGTTGTCACCATACACACATATTTACTTAACTGTAGCAGGTTTAATAATAATTTATTTATGCATAAATTATAATAACAATACTTTAACTTACAGTTGTGGAGAAAATTGTAGAACATCCCCACATTACACAACATGCAATAAACGCTATGGCCATCTTATATTTTCTTAATTGGGGAAATTCGTCGGTACAGCTCGTTATAACTGATTCTAACGAAACAAACTAATTAAAAAAAAAAAATATAATAATAAAAATCAATTATAAAATAATAATTATTTGTTTCATACAAAATTTTAAAAAATATATTTTCGTGGCAAATCACTAAGTTAATAAAATAAAATAGCTTAAAATTAATTTAAATAAAAAAAAATTAGACTGATATTAAAAAATCTATTATTTAAGTTTAATTCTTAAAACATATTACAATTTTTACTTACCACGCTACTTAATCCAAGGAAAAATAACATTAGAAAAAACAATACTGCCCAGAGGTTGGGCCAAGGAAGTAAACTAATAGCTTCTGGGTACGTTATAAAAGCCAGACCAGGACCGCCTGTAGCAACAGAAGATACCTGTAATCAAAATCTAATATAATAAGCACAAAATTATAATTTTTTCATAAAAAAATGTTTTTTTTAATAAGGCAGAAAATAAGTAACTGAAATTAAAACTAACCAGAAGAAACAAAAAAATATATATTTTTAATATCTCTACTTTCTGTATACCATATTAGATGTATAACTTTAAACGCTGCCGGTAACTCCACATCTACGGCATTTTACGAATAACAGTTTATTAAAAAAAACTGACTTTTAAACCCTAAAACGAGTCACCAGAATTGAAACTGACCAAATGAAAAGTAGCAAATATACGATGCACCGAAACTGTTTAACTTATAACATAATATTAAATATAATGATTAAAATGTATGCCTTTGCTGACCTAAGATTTAAAATATTGCTCGTGTTTTAAATAAAATGTTTGCAATTTTTATTCTTAATTTTGTATAAATGGTTTTAAGTAAATTTCACAGCGAAGATGGCCAAGAAAACTCCCCTTAGTTTTTTAATGCGGTTTAAAGTTTTAATATAGTTGGTCTACTGTATATAAAGGCATTACCCAATTTTTTATTTAATTTATATGCTTTTTTATAACATGAAACTTTTTTTAATAATAAACATGGATTTTTTATCCCAATATAGAAAGGTCGTTTTAATTTATAGTAATGTCGCATATAAAATAATTTGCTTTCAACATACCTACATTATATATTATGTAAAACTTATTTGGAATAATACAAGTTCAGTTTTGTACTTACTGGAATCCCTGTCTTATGGGACATAAAACCTAGCGTTGAAAATACAACAAACCCTGCTATTATACTAGTTCCACTATTACATAGGGGTACCACAATCGAATCCCTAGAAATGAGAATAACAAAGATAGTGCACATGTCCAAAAAGTACCAGGTCATCTTTTATTAAACGATGTTTTCCATGTTACTTGTTAGACACGTTAATAATAATTTTTTGTGGTCATGCATATAAAATTAAATTTAAAAGAGAAAAATTACCAAAATCTGTTTTTAATAACTTATGCAATTTATAGAACAATCAAATTTAAGAACAATTAAATGATGTTAGCACTTTGAAACTACTTTATAAACATCAAGATTTTGATTCAACAATGATGCGTGATATAAATTTTTGTCAGCAGAAAAACAATATTTATTGCTTTTTAACTCAATATATTTTTCATTGATTTATTGATTTAGTATCTAACATGTTTCCGATGACACGAAAAGCGGTTTATCTTTTTTTTGGTTTTGATTAAGGATAGCTTAAATATTGAAAATATATTGTCAAAGATTAAGTGTAAAGTATATATTTTCTAAATAAACTGAAATGTAGAAATAACTTAAACGACACTTTAGTAAAAGATAATAATTAAAATTTATCATATCTGAAAGTTTTGTGTATTTTCCAGTATATTCTGTAAGTTAAATGTAAATGAGATTATGGTGCAAGGGCATTAAAGCTTTAAGGTTGTTATAAGTACTGTAAAATATTTTACTTTCAAAGCTAGAACAAAAACCCAGACATCTACAAAACCTAAAATTTGTTGTTATATGAATATAGATATTTCCATGTTGCTTTTTGTCTAGTTATTTTTATTTATTTAGTAATATAATAATATATTTGTAAATTATTTATTATAAATTTCATGTTTTTATTAATTTTTATATACCTTAGTCATTTCATAAAAACGATGTGACAAACTAAAAAATTAATAAAATGAATATCATTACCAATTATGTAATGATCAAATTAAAGATCTGGATATCGTAACAAAAACAATTATGATAAACAAATTAAAATTCAAAATGCACAATCGTGCACATCCCAATACTTACAGTTTGTTATTATTGTGAAACTTGTTATAACTAGCCATATTAATTATTCCTCCCCAACCTGGACCCAAAGAAAAGAATATTTGTACAGCAGCATCACACCAGACCTAAAAGTTCACATATTATTTTATTTAATTTTTTTCAAAAAATGTACTTTTAAAATATCCTTTGTTAATTCAGTTTTTGTGTATATTGTAAGAAATTATCATCCAATAGGTAAATTAAATAATTTTGCACAAAACAAATCAAATTTCCATATGAATAATATTAAGAACCAAACCACTTTAAAGACATACCAAATTACAGCAATAAACTCACTTTCACAGACCCATAGTTTAGGCTAACCCTTTTATTAAGGTAAGAAAGTAATTTTCAGTACAATTAAGAAATTTGCTTAATATATCAAAAATATGTTATTTTTGCATTTAATTTTATTGTTTATTAATTAAATAAATATAAACCATTATCCAGCAAAAAATGCTTTTCGGGTATAAAAAAAAACTACAAACCTAATAGAACAAACCCTATCTGTTTTTGGTTGGATGGACGAGGTGGCAAGCATGCTTTTGCTGAAAACCTTTGTAAAGATGTATATACCAGGAATCGAGATATGCTCACTCTCAGAAAGATCCAAAACATTTGGTAAATACACAAAGTGTAAAAAAAAATTGAAGAAAAATCTTCATAGTTCGCTTATAACTCTAAAAGTACTGGTCGTAGAAAGAAATTATGTAATAAAAAAGGTTTTCATTATAATTTCTACAAGATACGATGAGTTAGATATCGTAAAAGGCATGCGCTTGTTGCAAAATAGCAATAAACAAACCATAAGGGCCAAAAAAGCGTACTTTTTGTGTGATTTTTTGTATTTTTTGGAAAAGCTCTATATACGGCCAAAAAACATTAAACCATGGTAAAACGTCACGTTAAATTTCGTTAAGTTTGGTTTAATAGTTATGCATTATATTTTTGCAATCCAATTTCGTTAAAAAAAAAAATTGACAAAGCAAACCGAGTAGAGTCTAGAAAATTAAATTTGGACATTTAATTTTTTTTACATCTACTAAAAAGCTCAAGCTTTTAAATACTTTTAAAAAAATAAAAATTGGATCATTTCGGTGTCTTTAGCAATTGTTTAAAACAAACAAAATTTTTGCTTATAAACAAATTATTTTAATGAAATTTTGACAAAACATTTTATTGAAAATATGGCTTAAAAGTACTCGTAAAGACGCTTTTTTTTAATAAATAAAAATCGTCTATCGGTTGTTTAATTGCCAATATACAGGCTGCCAAAGTTAACTAGCGTTTAAAGCGAATCTATGTAAAATAATAAATATCCACTTCCTGCACTTGGTTTATATTATGAGATAACAGTTTTATTTTTATTTATATTTTACTAGTATTAGTGTTTTATTTTTATTTGTTTAAACAAAAATAGTAAATAATTATTGCCTTCAGCCGTTGTTCATAACTTTAAATAATTGCTGAGAGCGCCCAAATGATCCGGTTTTATTTTTTTTTAAACGTTTGGATGTTTAGGATTTGTATTATCTTTAAAATAAAAATTAAATGTATAGGTTCAATATGTGGACCTAATTTGTTAAATTATTAATTTTTTTTTAACGAAATCAGATTGTAAAATTAATGTGCAAAAACTATTAAACGGATTTCAATGAAATTTGGAACGATGTTTTACCACAGTATGAGGATGTTTAGGATTTGTATTATCTTTAAAATAAAAATTAAATGTATAGGTTCAATATGTGGACCTAATTTGTTAAATTATTAATTTTTTTTAACGAAATCAGATTGTAAAATTAATGTGCAAAAACTATTAAACGGATTTCAATGAAATTTGGAACGATGTTTTACCACAGTATGAAATTTTATTCGGCTGAATATACAGATCGTCAACCATCATCTAGGGGTCCAAAAAATCCATGCAAAAACATTTTTGAGCATTGTTTTTTGTTTATTGTTATTTTGCAACAAGCCTAATACATTTTGCCGAATTCTAAATAATGCCATCTTGCCGGGAATTTAGTAGCGAATCTTTTATCCTTCTACAATTTTTTTCCACAGTTATCGGCGATTTAAGTAATAGGGATTGAGTTTTTTTTACATTTTGTCTATTTAACAAATTTTTCGGACCTTTTTTGAGAAATAGCATATCTTGATTCTTTTTATATACATCTTGCTAAAGGGTTTTCGGCAAAAAAACGCCCGCCATTACGTACATCCAATAACTTTTTTTTACAAATAGTTTTTACACATTCATCAAAACTTTCATTTTAAAATAGTTTACTGCTTTATTTAATCATTGTAACTTATTTAAAACAGTTACACAGTAACTAAGAGTAGCTTGGCGATTTAAATAAACAGCTTACTAAAATAATATTTCTTTTTCTTAAAGAAATTCTATTTCACCCTATTTAAAGCTATTTTAAAGGTTATTAATATTAAATTGAAAATTTTAAATTTTATTTTAGATATCTAAATAAGCTTAAATTAAAAAAAAAACATACAGATCCATTTAAGGTCCTGTCTGCCTTATTAGTCATTGGTATTTAAAAAAAATTATAAAGGCAATAGGTGATATTTAATAATTTTTTGTCGTGTCAACACCAGACGACCCGGTAAAAGAAACATTTTATTTTAAATTTTTAATTAAGTCTTAATCTTAAAAAATATTTGACCTCTTTAATTAACTTTTAATATGAAAATATCAAATCACATTACTAGCTACACACAAAAATCAAACCGTATATGAAGTAAACAATATAAAAGGATCCTTGAGAATTAAAGAATAAATCAAATCATTTAAGCTTTCTAGATGAAATCATCAACAAGTAAAAAAGCAATATTTAAAATTAACGTATTGTTCATTCTATAGCTTTTTTTTTTCAAAGTTTAGACCTACGGTGTCTTGATTGCCATGTTTATAAACAAGAAAGCAAATTACACTACAACATAATAAAATACCAGTAATTTTATTATTATTGTAATTTAAGTACAAAAACATTTTGGTGGTATTTAATATTGATAAAATAATTAGTGTTTTACTAAAATCCTAACCTTGCGAAGCTTTTAGAAATTCTGTTAAAGTTGCGAAAGTTCCTGTATTTTTTTATTTAGATCTTTAACCAGTTTTATTTAGAAAAGTAACAAAAGCAAAAATCTTTTACACTATGGGTTTCGCATATTTCCAGATACTATGTATTCAAGCATTTGTTACAAAAATTTATTTGACAAAATTCCGAATACTTTTAGTTATTTTACCACTGGGAAAAATTTGTTTTTTAAAGCAGTAATAAAATACTTGCGTGTAAGTTTATTGCTGGTTGCTGTATATACATACCTTGAGATTGGTAAGTTGGTGCCACTGTGGATAAATAAAGAAATATACTCCAGTCATCGCTCCCGGCAGTGTAAGTCCCCTAAGTAAGAGAACTAAAAGTATTAAAAACGGAAATGTCGCCGTAAAATAAACTACTTTGCCGATGGTTTTAACGCCATTGCTCATACATAAATAAGTAGCAGTCCATGCCAATGTATTGCAAGTAAATAATGGCCAAACTATTTCACCTACGTCTTCGATGTTGTTGGAAATGTGAAGTATCTCGTAGCTAAAATAAATATTGTCTTTTAAACTGGGTATTTTACCTTCAGTATCAAAGTAAAATTAGGTTTTTAATTTTTACTTTTTTTTTTGGCGACAGATAAACAAACATTTTTCAAGCTACATAATTTTTGTGAAATGCTAAAGGTACGGAAAAATCTTTTTTAACTACTGAGGACTAAAAAGAACCTACTTTGCTATTTACTGTCGTAATAGCTTTTTAGCTTATAAGTACATAAAGCATGGATTTATTAAGTTAGTTTTTTTATAGTTCAGTAATCCAGCGAGTGAAACTATAATTACCCATTAAACCAGGTTTAAAAACGAGTTTTTTTTTATCTTGGGACAGTCCACGAAGGCTAAGGCCTGAGCACTAATGTACCGTAGGAGTTATTCGACACGGGACTTAAATATTTGAAGATTTAAGGAAAAGAGAAAAATTCTGCGGGTAGCAGGTTGCATAGTCTGGACACTCTAAGGATGAAGGAACAAAAAAAGTGGAAAGTTTGGCGCCTCTCAAACCAAACTGTAAAAGTATGCATAGAAGCGAAAATAAGTGTTACCCTGTTAGAAGCTGCTAGAGATAAAAAAAGGAAGCTTTTCTCTAAGCATGGGATCATAATTAAGACAAACAGCTGTTTTTTAAATGAAATCGAAAATGTAAGAGTTGTTTTTTAAATTAAGCTTATAGGCTGGCTTGAGAAATCAACTATTAAACTGGACAGTACTATCGTTAGCAAAACTGTGAATAAGAAGAAACAGAGTTGGTACCAGTTTTGAGCGCTGGGGTATCCCAGCATTAATTTGGTAGAAGCTGATTTAACATATCTGAAATATGTTGATTTAAAACCAAACTGGAGAGCCAAGAACCCAAGAACAAAGAGTTGGTGGAAGACCGTAGGAAGGAATATTGTTAAGGAGGCACATCATGCCAGACCTGATCAAAAGCTTGGGATATGTCAAAAGCAATAATCTGGAATTCACCAAAAACTCAAGGGACTTGTTCTAGTTTTGTAAGACAAAGGGAAGAAAAGAGGATTATCTGTAAATCTTTTGTAACGGAAAACATATACACTGTATGTCATGCAAAATTTTATATTGTCCCAAGTACTTTAAGATTTGGGAATTTTTTCATTACCTCACAAACAATTAAAAAAAAAATATCGGTCTATAGTTAAAAGGGAGAGTTTTGCATCCTTTTTTGTGGACCGGTTGAATACGTGCAGCTTTTCAGCTTTCCGAAAAAATGCCCGATACATAGGAGATTCGACAGAGGCGAGTTAAGGTGGAGTTCGGCATTTCTTTTGAGGATTAATTAACCCCCGCTTTATGACTTTGATGCTAACTCAATTCGCCAGTTCAGTTCAGCCCCTTAAGACTTAGCAAGCGGCCGAGCGATCCTTTTGCTTTGTTTACACCTTATTGGTTTAGTTAAGATATGGAGCTCTCCATAATCAATGGAAACTACGATGTTATCTGGCTCTGGACCAAATCGAAGCATCCGACCTATTCAAAAAAGAGCCTGTAATACGCAAGAAAATTATTAACAAAATCTTTAAATATTCACAACAAAATTATTACTGTAAAATGCGGTTACTTTGGCAGATTTTGGAACATGTTTGGCAAAAATTAAATCTTGCAATACTTGAAAAATTAAAATTTAAAAACATCAATGCTAAAATTTTAAATAAAAAGTAGTAAACGGTAACTGAGAAAAAATATTTAGCGGCTGCTACAGTCGGTAAACCATTGGGGTAAGTTTGGCAGGATATGTATTTCGCTTTAAGTAAAAAAGTAGACTGCTCTTAAAGTCTTTTTCGACACCTTTTTTTTTATTATGACCATTTTTGTTTAAAAATACCACAACTTAGTTCTATTTAAGGGCAACACAGACTATCGTTCTTTTTAACCTTCAATCACCAATCAAGACTGCTCAGTCGGACGATTAAAACTTTTATTTCCCTACACTTAATTTAAATCTAAACCGTTTTAATCGCTGAAAGCTGTGGTTGTTCATTTTTTCTTTCTGTTTGGTGTCGTTTACCAAAAAACGTAAATAAAGCGTGTTTATTTGTTGTTGAAGTTCTGCACCACACACTTTGTTTATAAATGAAGACGGATAAATCGACGATTAAGATTTCAAGCGCGGCCAGAAATTTTCACCGACGGTGTTATATTCGGTTTTCGCCCACAAACTGGCAATGTTAATCGACGCTTTTGATCGCCTTTAAACGTTTTTTTTTTTTTAAATAACGACTTGACTTTAATAACTCAACATATTATAAATCATAGCGTAAAACAACATGCAAATATAGAAAGAAACAAACTTTGACCCTGTGAAAGACAGTATTTCGAGTTTTATTAAGTAAATATTTATTCTATGGTATTATAATGTCTGTCTTTAATGGAGTCGTCACTGTCAAAATCCATTTCCTCGCAGTTTGAGCAGGTGTAATAGGGATCCGAGCTTTCCTCATTACAAATACCAAAAACCCAACGTGTGCATTGAGCACAGGCAATCTCAGCAGGAATTGTCTATTTGACCCAGTCTACAAAGCAATTAAAACATAAATCTTAATTTTTAATTATTTGCACTTCTGGTATAATGTTTTATACCGGATGGCCCTGGTTGTTGTTCAGTTGACACATCTACTCGGGTTTTCTTTATTGCAGTTTTTGCAGTCTTTTCTCCTTTATCTTGCTGATTAAATTAAAGTTCTTTCATGTCGATTGCTGGATTTTCTGGTAGATGTGCTTTTCGTCTAGGGTAGTTGCAAGTGCTTTGCCAGGTTCTATGCGTTCGCTTTGTTTGCACTCAGTCGCTTTTCCTCTGCCCGCCTCCGGAGTTTCTTGTAAAAGGTCAATAAGAATAAGGCTCTCGCTGAGCATTTAAGGTTTTTTTTTGTCTAATTTTGACGATTGGGAGTTTTGTCTAAAACTTCTCTTGGCTTAAATGGACAATGTCCCGTTGAGCGAAAACGCCTTGCCAGGTTGGAAAAGGTTGGAAATTGTTCAGATATAGCGCCACTGAATCGGCTTTTTAACATTTCATGCCATTTCTGCTGTTAGGTGGAAGAACAATAGGGTAAATAAAGTTTTTCTCACACGCTTTATTAACAGCAGGTGAAAAAATGGAAAACCGAGTTGTCTTCATTCACTATTTTTTGGCCTGGCTCATCGAGGTTAGGCAAATATGGCAAAAGAATATCAAAAAACAATTTTTTAAAGAGTGCCATGTTACACCACCCGCTTTGGCTGTGGGCATAAACAGTTTCATTGGGTCCTTTATTTGTGCAATATTCGTATACAGGCTTACACAATGGTGGCAGCAGAATACCATAAACACCTCCACATACCATAACACGAACAGCAGCTTTCGAGTGTTGGTCTTTTAACTCGTACAGTTCCTCGGAAACAATAACTTTTTGTAAGCCGGAATCGTCCTGGATGTTAGTTTCGTCATAATTAAAAGCTAAGGCAGGTTTTTCGTCTGTTAAATCTGCTTCAATATTTGTTAAAAACTCATTAAGGTCTTGTGCTTCTACAGCTGCACGGGCACGTTTTGTATTTTAAGGCAAGCCGACACTTAAATTATTTTGTTATAAGAGCTGCTGCTGAACAAAATCAGGTCCAGGTGTATTTTTATGCAATTCTTTTACCTCGCATCCTTGTTTTTCAAGATATTTGTGTAACACTTCATGTATATCCACCTTTGTTAGTGGAAAGCCCCAATTGCTGACCATCGCGAGAGTTTGTAAATAACTGCTCCTCCCGTTGGGCAAATACTTCCGGACGATCTACTGCCTTTCTGTATCTACCGAACAACTTATTCTTAAGGGTTCCACGAGAGATTTTGGTTTTGGTTTAAGAAACCCCCCCCTTATGGCAGTCAATGCATTTTCTAACTGTTAGAAGATATAGTTACCGTATGTACAGCCCCCAATTTTTGTTGTGGCGCTACATTTTACCTGTAGCTTATACCTTTTACAAAAAAAGGAACTTGGAAAACCCTAAAAAAATTAACGAATAAAAAAAAAATAGGATGACTAATATAATGTGCCAAAATTACCCCCGGTTCCAAGTAAGCTTATTTTTCGGTAATATTTATTATAAAACAATATTTTTGTTTTTGCTACACATTCATAGCTCCTATACGAATAAAGTCAAATATTTCGGGAAAATATTTTTGTATATTCAGAATGGTCCCAAAAGGTATAAGGATGCCCAAAATTTTGTTCCAAACATGACAACTTTCAAAGTAGTTTTGCTTAAAATTTTTACATAAACCACCCTGTATAATATTTTACCATCTAATCCAAAATTTAAATACAAATTAATTACTTTATTGCAAATCTATTAAAATTGTAAAGTGTTAACAAGACAGTTACTAAAAACTACAAATATGCCCATTTTATTAGTAAAGTATTAAACGAGATGGAGACAGCCATGGAAAAATAACAGTTTTTATTTAACAAATAATTTTAACAGTAAATTATTATTCCTAAAAAATGTCTTAATTGTCTTTAGTTTTGTACAAGGCATCTATTTATTCTTGTTTAAAAGGACTTTTCAACATTTCGGAGTATTGCGGTGTAATTGTTGCATATGCCTTGATTATTCTGGACCGCATAGTCTGTTCAGTTGGTGGACGTGCCGTAGAAACAAGGCCTTTTACATACTCCTATAGGAAAAAGTCGAGTTTGGTTAAATCGGGCGACCTTGCAGGCCATTTCTCACATAGGTCTGACCTGTCTAAAAATGGGCTAGAACCCCATCTTGTTGTAACCACATATTTTCGCGCCGTATTTGATAGTAAATTTACAAACAACGAAGGTAAATCGTTTGTTAAAACTTCAAAATACATTTAACCAGCAAGGTTACCGTTAAAAAAGTAAGTGCTTACTACATATTCTCTAATTATTCTTTCCCAAACATTTATTGACCAACGATGTTGGTAGTTCATTTGTCGTAATATTCTTGAAGTTTTCCTAGCCTAATAAAGAACATTACGCTTGTTGATGCACTCATTGTTGTGAAATGTGGCCTCATTAGAAAATAAGACGTGCATAAAAAGTAATGCATTTTCTTAGAGACGGTATCACAAAACTCATCTCTACACTGAAAGCATTTTTTTTCTCAGGGCCTAGTGCAGTTGAATTTGGTATGCATGAAAATTATGTATTTTTAAGATATCTTGAACTACCCTTTCACTTATTCCAACTTCCTCTTCCACACCTGCCTAAGTAATATTTGGATTTTCTGTAACTGTCACCAAAACTGCGAATTAATTTTTGCTTATTTGTAACCGTTTAAATTCTAATCTGCGTTTACTGTTTTAAAAAAATGCTTGATGGCGCATTTCAGGAAAATGAGCCGCATACATATTATTAGCAAGTAAAAAGAATTTTTCTTTAAAAAATTATTTTTTTAAAATACAATATTATTAGCTAAAATATGTTAATTATTCTGTAAGCATAATTATTTGTAAATAAACGTTCTTGTTTTTCCATGGCTATCTTCATTTTTCTTAATACTTTACTAATGAAATGGGCATCTTTAAAGTTTTAGGTTATCTTTATAACGGTCCAGAATTTCAATACACTTGCAATTAAGTAATTAATTTGTTTTTAAATTATGCATTTGATAGTAAAATATTATGCAGGGCGATTCATTTTAAAATCTTAGGAAAAATTGGATTGAATGTTGTCATTTTTGAAACCATATATTGGACACCCTGTATAAAATAAGAGAAAACTATTTAATGTCAAGGTGTCGTTGGACTTCTTGTATTAAATTTTAGACAATACAGCTTGGACAAAACAGATCAAAGATCGTTTTTTTAAGAACTTTTTTGTGGGCGTACAAAACGATTTTTTATTATTTGTTAATGTGTTACTCGTAAACTTCTTAAGCAAATTAAATAAAATTTAGAGAAATAAAGAAGAATACAAAAAAGAACTAAAATTTCCAAAAAAAAACAGGCTGTATCATTAAAAAAAAAAGAATTTTATCGTCGTAATACTTTTTTAAACCACCCTGTATATGTGATTTTTTTTTCTAAATACAGTCATATGTACAGGGTGGGCTCTTGATAGAAAGCTTATGTTTCTGTATGTTTTACACAAAAACTGACCTGCGTTTTTGAGGCTCAAATTTCATGCCAAACTTACTGGTAAAAACGGCATTTCGCTATCTTGTGCCGTTTACTCGCTACAGCGTGTTTTTCTTTCTTTTCTTTTATTTATTTCTTCATAACTTTTGTGTTTATGAAAATTTTTTACTTCTGTAAAAACATTTTTACATCAAATGTTTATGCAGATTGCAGACATGCTTTTAATTGATTTCTAGAATAGCGCATTTTTTATTTATTTTTTATATTTTTTAATTTTAAATAGGACACCTTGTATATTTTTACAGTGTCAGAATGATCAAAAAATATCATTTTTAAAAATGTATCACATTCTGTATATCTTTTAAGCCGTTTCTGAAATAAATTGCATATTATGTTATTTATTGTTGTTGGTTGGAAAGTAGGCCATGAAAAACGTAAACATGTTTGACTTCAAATAATCTTAATTTAACTTTTGTATTTTATTTACTGCACTTAATGCAAGAGCGCACAACATTAAAAAAAAATATAAATTTTATAACGTAAATAATCCTGCTTTAAGAGTATCTTATTTATTCTGTTGATATGTTATCCTAAGAATTTTTTGATCAGGTTTTAATAAGACGTTAATATTTCGTATAACGGAAAACAACTATTATAACGTCTGCAGTTGAGTAATAGATGACCATGGAAAACAAACTTCTGGCTTGAAAAATATTTAGGATTGTGGACACATATTATCATCCGCTAGTCGTTGTTGCTAACTTATCAAAATGTATTAAGAAGAAAAATATAAAATTGTTAGAATAGGACAAAATTTTCTACATTATTATTTGTTTTTCCTTGGAATCTTTCATACAAATTGACATCTAAGTTAAGCGTTAATTGAGAAATATTTTATAAATTAAAGAATTTTTAATACTTGCTGATGCTAAAAACATATTTTATATAATATAGATATTATATTGCTTGTATTAAAGCTACATCAAAAGCAACTTTTCATATACTTCATTTATCTTCACATAACATTTATGTACTTTAAAATTAACTACATCTTCGAGTTATGATACTTGATGGAGCAGATGCACAGAAATTAATTTTAAAACACTCAAATTTAACATGATAGTTAATAAAATGTTGTATGAAAAACAAATTTAAAAGCTTAGTCGTTTATTTCAGTAATAAAAATGTTTCCACTAAATCTTAAATTCGTTTCGGGCAAAAAAGGGTTTTCTCTGTTTTTTTATATAAAAGTGATTTAAAACCCAACGGGTTTAAACACTTAAATTAATTTGGTATTTTAGCATTATAATTTGTAAAAAATAACAAAAAATATAAGGTTTCTTGCCTGTTTAATTTGACATATTCTGTTTAATATTATGTATAATAAATACTTGGTATTACTACTAACAATTAAAAGTAGTCCAGGTTAAGTTTTAAATTGTATAAAAATTTTAAAATAGCTTAACTCTGAATACGAAAAACAAAGAAATTTGGAAGAAATAAAGAACAATTGTTTTATTATATTCTTCCCCAGATTATTTTCGCATAAAAATACAATTTAAAAAATTATTTTCCAAATTCTCGACAATGGAAAAAACTGGAACCTTGAGAATTTTTTTTTAAATAGCTTAATAAATTTTACTTTCCTACATCACAAACCATTGATAAACAATTATTAATTTTTTTCTCCTTATTTGTTATATAACACGGCAATAATACGGCAAATCTTAAGGTCTTCATTTGTTTCAAATACATGCAGGTTAAAGGCATTTATTATATATATATATATATATATATATATATATATATATATATATATATATATATATATATATTTAAAAATGTTTTTACAGAAGTAAAAAATTTTCATAAACACAAAAGTTATGAAGAAATAAATAAAAGAAAAGAAAGAAAAACACGCTGTAGCGAGTAAACGGCACAAGATAGCGAAATGCCGTTTTTACCAGTAAGTTTGGCATGAAATTTGAGCCTCAAAAACGCAGGTCAGTTTTTGGTGTAAAACATACAGAAACATAAGCTTTCGATCAAGAGCCCACCCTGTACATATGAGTGTATTTTTTGGAAAAAAAAATCACATATACAGGGTGGTTTAAAAAAGTATTACGACGATAAAATTATTTTTTTTTAATGATACAGCCTGTTTTTTTTTGGAAATTTTAGTTCTTTTTTGTATTCTTCTTTATTTCTCTAAATTTTATTTAATTTGCTTAAGTTTACGAGTAACACATTAACAAATAATAAAAATCGTTTTGTACGCCCAAAAAAAAGTTCTTAAAAAAACGATCTTTGATCTGTTTTGTCCAAGCTGTATTGTCTAAAATTTAATACAAGAAGTCCAATGACACCTTGACATTAAATAGTTTTCTCTTATTTTATACAGGGTGTCCAATATATGGTTTCAAAAATGACAACATTCAATCCAATTTTTCCTAAGATTTTAAAATGAATCGCCCTGCATAATATTTTACTATCAAATGCATAATTTAAAAACAAATTAATTACTTAATTGCAAGTGTATTGAAATTCTGGACCGTTATAAAGATAACCTAAAACTTTAAAGATGCCCATTTCATTAGTAAAGTATTAAGAAAAATGAAGATAGCCATGGAAAAACAAGAACGTTTATTTACAAATAATTATGCTTACAGAATAATTAACATATTTTAGCTAATAATATTGTATTTTAAAAATAATTTTTTAAAGAAAAAAATTTTTTTACTTGCTAATAATATGTATGCGGCTCATTTTCCTGAAATGCGCCATCAAGCATTTTTTTTAAAAAAGTAAACGCAGATTAGAATTTAAACGGTTACAAAAATATATATATATATATATATATATATATATATATATATATATATATATATATATATATATATATATATATATATATATATATATATATATATATATATATATATATATATATACAGGGTGCCACAGATTCGAGTGCATGCATGGGGATCTCGGAAACCGTAAGAGATACGAAGTCGGTTAAATTATGGCAAAGTTGCGCATTTAGGTGCCTAACAACCTGCCGATTGGAAAGTTGTAAAATTCCGAGTACTTCCGGAGATATCCGGAAAAAACCGAAATTTGCTGATTTCGTTTTTATTTTTTTATGGCGTTATTTAAAGAGATATGAAAAAACAAAAGAGACTTTCTCATGGCCACTTCTTAAGCTCTACAAAACAGCGTTGAGAGATTTTCCGTAAGACGTTTCGTTTTCGTTAGACCATCATCAACTTTATTTTTTTAAATACGGACCTGGGTTTTTTATTTAATTTTTTTGAACCTCTTATTATCCCAATTTATACCTGACCTCCGTATATATACAGGGTGCCACAGATTCGAGTGCATGCATGGGGATCTCGAAAACCGTAAGAGATGCAAAGTCGGTTAAGTTATGGCAAAGTTGCGCATTTAGGTGCCTTACAACATGTTCTATTAGAAAGTTGTAAAATTCCGAGTACTTCCGGAGATATCCGGAAAAAAACCGAAATTTGCTGATTTCGTTTTTATTTTTTTATGGCGTTATTTAAAGAGATATGAAAAAACAAAAGAGACTTTCTCATGGCCACTTCTTAAGCTCTACAAAACAGCGTTGAGAGATTTTGCGTACGAATAAAAAATCCAGGTACGCGTTTAAGAAAATCTAGTAGTGGTAGCCCGAAAGCAAAACGTGGATTTAAAATTTGAATACACCATTTTATAGAGAAAAAAAGTTGCTGTTGGAAAGTTAAAAAGTGCTGCCAAATTAACTGCCATAAGGCTTCCTCTTATACACAAAGAACTACAATTTTTTTATTGGCCTTCAGAATTTATTTTTTAATGATTTTTTTCAACTGCTTTCCGGGGCTTGCAGGATGAATTATACGATGAATGTGCGAGTCAAAAGGTTTTAAACTGAACTTTTTCGTCATTGGTCGAAAAACGCACGTCCTTAAAAACTGCATTACCAAATTCGTTACATTTTAGTTTTAAATTTTTACCAAAAATTTTTCATTGGTAATACCAAAAACTTAACAAGCTAGTTCAACGAAAATTGGTGAATATGACAAAACCAGCTACTTTTTATTTTAACATTTTGAGTTATAATGAAAAATTGATAATAAGCGAATTCGAAATCCGTTATAACCTGAGTTAGTTAATTGTGTTAGGTGAATCAGTTAATAAATAGGAAAACTATCCATTTTGGATCCCAAATTTTGAGTTTTTTAATTTTGACAAAAGATTTAAAATCAATGATCCGAAACTCCCAATTACCAACATTAGGAAAAATCTGTTTATAATTAAGAAAACTTACCATTTTACTATCTGAAAACGGTCGTACGCTAATTTTTTTTTTATTTATAAACAATAAGGCAATGCATTAGATTGATATTTTTTTCTAATTTTAAAATTAGTAATGATTTCTTAAGATATTCCAAATCTTCAAAAAGAGTTACTATTGGTTGGATTTTGCTTATTAAAGAACTCGGCGGAGATTTTATGTCAAAGCATTTTGATACCAAATTTCAAAATAATAGCTTTGGTTGTCCAAATTTTATTGCGCATACACACACAGGATTTTTTTAGCATAATGTGTTTTTCGCAATATCTGGATTCCGAAACGTCGAGAAATACAATTAAAAAATTTAAAACCGATTACATAGCTTTCTCCTTGCATATATAAGAGAAAGGAATTTATTTCCAAATATATCTTTAAAATAGGTAACAAAAAATTTCCTGTGTTAAATTTTCTAAACTTTTACCGTTTAGACAATATCAATACATTAGTCATCAATTTGGTACACAAAGTATGTCTTAATTATATTTTGCTCAGAGAACTTAGAGGGATAAAATCTTTCCACAAATGCAAATTTTAAATAGATGTACTTTAGTCGGTCTGACTATTATTTTACCATTAACAACATCCAGCCCTATTTAGAGACAGAGACTGGGTTAAAATTAAAGCTTTTGTGGATAATTGTTATAGGCTAAAATAATACTTAGGTTATATCAAATTCGTATTTTTCTTGTAGTTATTTTTTATGGTTAGTTGTGGTTAGGTTTTTATAGTTATCAATTTTCTAAAACATTTTAAGGACGGGTTTTCAAATGGTGTTTTTTTTACTAGTTTTTACCTCTCATTTCTAACCTTGCGGAACATTGATTATCTATTTTTTTTTTTTTTTTTGGTTGGCTGCATTGCTATTGAACGATGTTTTTTTTATACACAGAGGCCAAGTAAGACGAGACTTGGCATAAAGTTAGTAATATAAGAGATACATTTCCATAACTGGCCAATGTAAAGTATAACAATAACATGTTAAATTTAAAACTTGTAAATAGTCTTAATGGACACTTTCCTAAAACATTATAGGTTACCTTTATAAGGCATCCCAAAGCACGAAAAATATTGTTTTTATTTTATTTATATGGAACACCTTATATGTTATTGAATATGTAATTTCCGCATAAAATTATAAGCATACTTGGTACAAACATTTGAAAATCCAAGTTTCCACGATTTTACGATTATCAAGAAAGAAGATAAATATTTTTTAGATAGAGTAAAAATACTTTCTGTTTACTATTTTAACTTTTTAAACATTATCATAAACATGAAGGTTAGTAGGAGATTATAGGAAAGTCACTCCATTATTTTTTTTTCTTATCACCCCGTACAGATCTTGAAAAGTAAAGAAACGAACGTAAAGTGCTGTATCTTAAAAGTACCATTATATTAGGTTTTATTCATATGAAAATAAACCTTAAAAATTCCTAGAATTTCTTGTAAAAAAAAAAAAATATATATAATACATAAAGCCTGTCTTTCGTTTTCCAAACTACACTATCTATGAACTGAATTTTAAAAATGTTCCATGTAATTATCTACACCTATTTCATTTAACATTTTTTTTTATTTTTGACGGTGTTTGTTCTATATTAGGTTACGTTTTAGTTCGCTCAACTTGTAGAACTCATATTTTATTTGCTTATTAAAATAATACTGGTTTTGCGCCTTTAACGTCCTGAATAACGTATTTAGCAACAAACGTTAACAATAGCATTTATCAATAATAATTCCCATAAAAAGTAAAATTAAAAGTTTTCCTCATAAAAAGCGTAAAAAATATCGTCATCACTAGAGTCTTGCCAAATTTCGGGCTGACCAAAAATTTATCGTAGAGATGTATATTCAAAATGGCCTTTAAGAAAAGCGCCACCTGCACGGAACTTGAGAACGTGCCAACCAATAATACCCTAAAAATCCATCTATTGAAAAGGCGCCACCCTGTACAAAAAATCTGCTCTCATCTTGTATATAGTGCAATTTCTTGGTGAGTCCAAAAATGGGACGACCAACCGCGATCCAGGCTAACAAAGGCCCGCTACATTTATTGTAGTTGTATATATATATATATATATATATATATATATATATATATATATATATATATATATATATATATATATATATTTTTTTTTTTTTTTTTTTTTTTTTTAAAAAAAAAAAAAAAAAAAAAAAAAAAAAAAAAAAAAAATAAATATTATTTAAATAATTATATTATTTTATTATATAAATAAACAAAAAATTTAGTTTTTGAAAAAAATAAAAAAATAAAGGGCTTTTTTAAATAAACATCTTTTTGTTCCTAATTTCAACCTTTTTAAACTTTTTTTTTTCGGGGTTTTTTTTTAATTGGGTTTCTTAGTTGAATTTTAGCTTTTTTATTTTTTTAAAAAAAGGGGGAAAAAAGAAAAAAACTTCAAAAAAATTTTCCCAAAAAGATAAATTAAAATTTTTAAAACAAAATTTATTTTAATTTAAATTTTGACCAAATTTACTTAAATGTATATTAAAAGGCCAAAAAACCCATTTTGGGAAAAACGTTTCACCAATAATTTCCCCATCCATTTTTAAAAGGATTAAAAAAATTTTATTTGAAAGTGATTTTGGGAGAAAATTTGAAGATGGTAAAAGAAATTTTTGTGTTTTTTTTTTTATATATATATATATATATATATATATATATATATATATATATATATATATATATATATATATTAATCATTTATCAGTGTGGTTTTTTTAAAGTTAATAATGATTTAAAAAAAGTGTTTCTCAGATATAAACAAGTTAAAAAAAACTTTTAAAAAAAATATTGACCATAACTTTAAAGAACGAAAAAAACACTTTGTAATTTTTGTTTTAAAAGTTTTAATGGCACGGGTGTAAAGAAGAGAGGATTAATTAATAAAACATATACTACAACTTGCTTTTAACAATTTTTGTATTTTAAAAATGTAATGATAGAGCACCATGTGTTTAATCCTTGTTGGGTATAATTATTGGGTTTAGTTACCCTCACTGGCTATATTTTTTACATTATTCTTGGATATACCAACTCGATACTATTTTTATTTAGAATTAAAATCCTATATTTATATTGGGTTATATTTTTTTTGAAATTTGCGTCAAAACCCTGGTCGAGAGACCTAGAAAGAAATAAGAGAACCCCCACCTGAGAAGTACGTTTCTAGTCTCGACGAGGTGAGACGAGACAAAAATCTCTCAACGATGTGAGACAAGAGATGAAAATCTCTCGTCTTGGCGACATCACTAGTAGGTCTCTTTATCTAAAATCATAAATTCACAATTTTGTCCTACCGTGCAGTGATTTTTATACCAATTGAATACATTTTTATACTATTCACATATTATCCTTAAGAAAATTGTCCTATTTTTAATTCTTTATTTCCATAATAAAACCATAAATACTAAAAAAAAAGTTTAACAACAAATCACTTCTATTTAATTAACATAAATTCCAAATTGTCTTATTCCTTATAAGTTAATTAAATGTCGTAAAAACGTATTTGCGAAATACAAATTTAATCTCTTTTTTTACCATAAATGTCTTTACAATAACACTCCCTATTTGTATAAAACTTATGGAAGATATTCAGCTTAAAAGAATACAAAATCAACCAAGAAAATAAATACCAAAATACTTTTTCCATTTTTTAAGCGTTAAGTAATAATTCTTCTCTTTTAAATTACTCTGGCAACGTAAAACCCAATGAAATATGGTAAAGACAGTAGAACATGTTGACTGTTTTTCTTTACAGTCAGTGTCGGCTAAAGACGGCAACAAGAAATACAAATTTTAGTTTTATGTTTAAATACTTCGTAATTACCTTTCACAACGTCTTTATGATTGTTGTTTAGTTCCGCCTTTACCATTTTAGTCTAAGTTTTTCATTAAATACAATTAATTAGCAAGATAAGTAACAAAAAATTATTGCCCTTTTTTTCGGTAGAATTAATATAATGTAAAAAATAAAAAATATTTTAATCCAAAATATTTTTGATATATCTTTTATTTTTTTAGCTGTTGAATAATCATTTATTTTATGTTAACTCGAAACAATATGTTTTAAATTAGTTTTGTTGCTTGACATCATAATAATATATTTTACACTTACGTGACTTTAATTGCTGTCTTGACTTTATTTTGTGTGAAATGTTCAATGATACGTATTTTATACGTGTTAAATTAAAATTTACATTTTCAGTAAAAAAATCAATATCTAATTATATGGTTAACATTTTGTTAATATTCGTACGACGTTACTTGAAAAAACTTGTTTTTCTTTACTTTTCCTAGTTCTAAACTTTAATAAAATTTATTTTTTTGTTCTGACCCTGTTCGGATTAGGCGGATTTTCGGATTAGGCACCCCCAAAATACTAACAATAAATAATTATTTTATCTTTAAAAAAAGCAACTTGGTACACACCCTCTTTCCCTGTAACATTGTTGGAAAATGGTTAAATATATTACAAAGAGAAATTTAAAACAGGCATGTTTAAATGCAACTAATTAAAAAGATAAATAACAAAACAATCTGCATGGTTTTTATTTTAGTATTATAATCTAAAAATATATATATTTTTTTACATTTCAAAGCTTTAAAATTGCAGTATATTATTGTAAATCTTGGAATTTTATAAACTCTTTTTTTCTACGAGCGTGCGGGAAATGGTACTTCCCACATTATTTTCTGTGTGGAAAGACTTTATTCCCGCACTAGTGCTAGAAACACTAGTGCGGAAAGAGTTTGCAAACGTTAAACAAGGCATTAAAAACCAGACCGGACATCAAATTAATGAAAATTAAGTAATTTAAAAAATGTGTGGTTTTTTAGGTGAAGGTTTTCTGAAATTGAAAATGCATATTAATGCACTATTTAAGATTTTGTGGGTGTTTGTTCTGGCTCTCAACACCTAAAATAATGAGTGTGACGTTAAATAATTGTATTGTTAATTCACCAAGTTACCTTCGGTTTCTATGATGATGAGTTTTTATTGACTTTTAAAATAATTTCTAAGTGTCAGGTATAATCTTATATAAAATATGAAAAACGAAATTCCGCAAGATGCTGCATTCTGCTAATGCAGCTGCTTTAGAAATTATACCGAAGAAATCTGCTCCTAGATATGAACAAGAATATTCGTTTTTCAACGATTAGTGTTTCCAAAAAACGTTAATACATTGGACAAAGATAAGGTTTATCTAGCATATTTTGCCGAACTTTCTAAGCCGTCTACAATATGGGCCAGATATTCCATGCTTAAAACGATGATAAAACTAAAGCGAAATGTAAACAGCAGCAATTGCCTTTATCAAGCAAAAAATACGGACTTTGAACCTAAAAAATCATAAACGTTGACCAAAAAAGATATCACCAAATGTTTATCAGAAGCTCCGGATAACATATATTTGTTTCATAAAATTGTGGTTATTTTGGGAATTGCTGCTAACAAATTTAACTTTAGATGACATTGAAGATAAGAAAGATATCTTAGTGGTTAACATACCAGACACAAAGACACATGACACACGAACCTTTGTTGCTTCCGGACAATATTTACTACTACAGAAAATATATAGAACTGCGTCTATCAAATATAGCCATCGAAGATTTTTCATAAATTATCAAAATGGTGAATGTACAGTGCAGTGCGCTGAGATAGCGGGGATCCTTAAGAGTATACTAGACACTGTTTCAGATATCCTCCGCAACTTTATTTGCTAATTCTTCTGGGACAGACATTACAGACCTAAAACGGCAAGGAGGATGGAAATCTTCTTCGGTTGCAGAAAGTTATAAAGATGAATCAATGACACATAAAATGGAAATTTTTAATAAAATTTAATGTTTCGAAAAATAATACCATAAATTCGCTCGAGCCGACGCCATGTCTACAACCTGCAGCTACAGCCACTACTTCCAGCGGCACCATAAGTTCTGGTTTATTTATCTGCTCAAACCGTTCGCTTGATTTAGCTTCTACCGTAAATGTACAACATATGACAAATTGTGTATTTAATATTAATTGTTATAAATAACATTGTAAAATAGTTAAGTTCTAATTTTCATAACATTATTCATTATTATTACTGTTTAATAAATTTTTAATTTAATCTTCTTACTTGCATTTTCTTTAAAACATATTTTTTGTGTCATCACCCTTAGTACACTCGTAGAAAAAATATAGTTTCCAACACTTTCGGGGAAAAATTTCCGGCACGAGGGTGCGTAGCACGTAGAAAAATAGCTATTTTATAAGCTTTAAAAACTAAAAAATGGTAACACAGTAAGGAAAACTAGATTCCTCCAATATTAAGTTTTAATATAAAAAACATTTTGGCTTACTTTGAAAGAAAATTGTTTTTTTAAATAACCATTTATAAACTTAAAAACTATTCACCTAAGTTTTAAATAGTTTTTTAATTAAAGAGATATCCTTTTAAGGTATGCCAAAGCATGCAAATTTATAAATTAAATCAATAAAAATGTAACTGTTGACTCCATTATTTAGGAGCCCTTATAATGAATATATTTTAATGGTTAATCCAACAAAAAAATATCTTAATGCATACTTTAGTGTGTTTTATTCCTTATTTTAGATGAGACAGTTGAAAAGAGACAACATATTCTCTGTATTATCGACTACGACTCTCTTTCAAGACGGGTTTTTGCTCTTTACAGTAAGGCTATGCCGAGTATACAGTGAATAATATAGTAAAGCAGTGTCTAAGTATGTTTTCGTTGGGATTACTCGCCTTGATATATCTGAAAAATGGAACCACCTCGGTTTAGGTCCCGGGGTACAGAGAAGTGAGCCTGCTTAGTCCTATTGACCTTGAACTGCCAGATCGTCTGAAACAGAAAAAAAAGAAAAGCCACTCAAAAAACCCCAAAAAATTTAAGACACCAATCTACGTTTCGGTGGCAAGTAGGCCACCGTTGTCAAAATACAATTAAAAGAAAAAAATAAAAAAAATTTTTAAAAATTTTAAAAATTTTTTTAAAAAAATTTTGGGAAAAAAAGGGTTAGAAATCCTAGCCCCAAAGCCCTTTTTTAAAAATTTTTTTTAAATTTGATAAAAAATGTTATTATAAAAAGTGTGGAAAATTCTGTGACATTATTTTGGGTTTTAATGAAGGTTTTAAACATCAAGCATAGGTCACCATGTATTATTTAAATTAACAGATATTGATGCTACACATTTATCTTTATTTAAAAATATAAATGCAAGTTTCCTTTGCTAAAATACTAGAAGCATTCCACTTTATTATGTAATTGTTATATAATGCGTGTTGACAGATGTTTGATTTGTGGAATTTTGTGTTTTTAATGTATGGTCCATGTTCTTTTATGCATTTGGCTAATGGTCTGGAAGTTTCACCTATATAAAATTTCTTACATTCACAAGGAATCTTATAAATAACAATTTCTGTGTTTTCGTTTATATTGCATGGTTTTGTTTTTGTTACCTGAGATCTAAAGTGTTTTAAAGATAGTACGAATATTAAATGTATTACCTATTCGTTAAACTTTATTTAATAGGCCAGGAATATATGGTAAAAATAGATTTGTAATTGGTCAATTTTAATTTTGTCTTAAATTTGGTTGTTTACATTTTAGAAAGCATTTGTTTATAAAATCCAGAGGATTATCATTTTAAACTAAAATATATTTTAAAAATTATTTTTTATTTTCTTTGTTTTGATCAAAACAAATTATTTTATTTCTATCAAAAAGATTTTTTACAACTCCTTTTTTGCCTTTATTGAGTAATTAGAGTTAAACTTTAGTTGTCTGTTTGTATGTATAGGTTTTCTATAAACTTTAGTATTAAAATTATTTACATCTTTTTAATCTGAATATCAAGAAAAGAAAGTTGTGAGTTTTTTCCCCTTTTTTAAGTAAAATAAATAGTGGGTTCTTGTGTTTTATTGTTGTTAAAAAATTATGTAGACAATGTTCGTCATGTTGATACATAGAAAAAATGTCGTCCATATATTGCCACCAAACTAAACAAAAAAACGTAGATTGATATCTTGATTGTTTGGTTTTTTGGGGGTTTTTCTTTTTTTTTTTTTGTTTCAGGCGATCTGTCAATTAATAGGAGTCAACAGGACTGAGTGGGCTCAGTTCGCTGTACCTCAGGGCCTGGACCGAGGTGGTCGCATTTTCTAGCGAAATCAAGACAAGTAATCCCAACAAAAACATGAATTCGCCACAAAACTATAGAGAATATTTACAAAACAGTGTCTGCTTAAAAGTGCCCTTTAATTGATCTTTCGGTAACATGTAACATGCATTGCTATTTTGTACCAAAAATGATAATATGATTTACTTAGAAACGACACCAGACCTTTATCGAAAGGTTTGGGTATATTTTTAAAAATATAAAAATATTGTTTCCCTTGCATACGATAGTGTAATTTACTTCTTAGTAGATATTTTTGAAATAAAAATATTTAAAGTATTTTTGGTCTCCTTGCTAGTAAAATATTAAAAAAATATTTTTTCTCATATAGCATATGGGATTTTTAATAACTATGGTTGTTAGTTATTCGTCGAAGTTATTAAAATGCTTCACGGATCAAATAAAACTTCTTACAAAAAAGAGCCACGTTTGTTAAAACAATTTATTATTCGTCAGTTAAGCTTCGCGTCGTTCAGTTCTACTCTTTTAACTTCATGGATATTAAAGCCAATGAACTATGGTAATTAGACAAATACAAGAAACATGGGGTTTTTTTCCGATCAGGTTTTCGTTTTCGCAATCTTTTTATTTTAGCCTATTATTTTACTAGATCCTGTTCGGTGACAATGAACCCATCAGTAGCCGTTATGATGATTTCTTTTGTTGTGAACATTTATTTTGGATCATAAAGAACCATCGCTTTATCGCCAATTTTAAAAACGTATTAAGGATTGTTTACAGTCGAGATATTATCGATGGCATAAATAATGGTTCTATAAAAATAGAATAATAAATATATATAAATATAAAAGTTATATATGGATATACAATTTTTTTAAGAATTTTTAGAGATTACTTTGGTTTGGTTACTTAAAAAATATTTTTTGGAAATGAAATAGGGACTTATCTTGTTTGCATACCAGATAGCCCATTGTTTTTTCAATTTACTATTTCGGTTAAAGAGCAAACTCTCAATGCTATTCTGCGAATCTTCGAATAGTATATGTTACTATGATGCTACTCTTTCTTGACACTCGTGACGTGACCCAACGAACTCAAAGACCAAAGTTAACGCAACGCCAGTTTGTAGGCAGGGTGTTTGGTATAGTGATCGGTTTGTTTTTTTTTTTTAAAAACAAAGAAAAAATTCCAGTTTTAAAAATCAAAATCAGGAAATTATCTTGAAAATGTAATAAAATTATTCAAACATATTGGTTTTTGTGTTAATATAGGCAACATCGGTTTAAATATAAACATTTATTGATATGACAGTTTCAAGCTCCGATGGCACCGACAAAAAGGTTGATTTGGACAGTTGCTGTATTCGTTTGATAAAAAATTATATTAAATCAGGTATTGTACGGCACTTTGTCATCTTATCTATTTTTATTAGTTTGCATTACTCAGTAACACGTTTTGTAAACCGACTCGATCAACAGCAATCGAATTGAGCATCTAAAGTGAATGACATATCTGTCTGTGACTTCAGATAGTAAACAAAAATAGTTTTCTGGCTTAAAAAAATAATTTTTAACAATAAGGAATCATCGATTCATAAAAATGTTATTTATGGTGCAATGCCTTAAACATTGAAAAAGTTATTATTTCCGGAGTGATGTTATTCAATGTGTTTAATCAATGTTGCCGGTGCAGTGTGTTTACATGAACACTCCCGCCTTGTCCCTTTGATCATATTAATGCCAAACAAGGTTTGTTTACTTTATTTCTATCTAAGAATTCGTTGGAATTATAACAATAACATAATCAGTTTCTATTGACTGGTCAGCCCTGTTTTTTGTTAACTTTTTCGAAAGTTGCTGTTCTAATTTTTGGCTCCTTTATATACAGGAAAAACAAATTTAAAGCTCACTATTGGACTTAAATAACCGTAAAAAGTATTTTAAAGGTTAAATTACGCATTTAGGTACTTGTGTATTTAATATTAGAAAATTTTAAAGGTATTTTTTTGTGAATTTTTGCAACTAAAAATCTTTGCCGATTGCACACTTGACTAGTTTCTTATTTGGGTGGCAACTAATTTCCACATTCCTACAAAAAATAATTCATGGTGGCATCAAATCTTATGTCATTCCCAAAGCAATACATAAAACATCGGGCTTAATTTATAAAATGCTAATTCACATTCTTTTAAAACTGGCACTTGGCCAAGTTTTTACTTAACACAATATCATATTTATGATAAAATATTACAATTCAGTAGCACAACATTTTTTTATATAAATTTCTGCCAAAAATTAATATAAAAATTGAAATTTGTTATTATATGGTCTGAGGATTTTGTCGGTTAAAAATATCGCGTTAATCTATATCTATATAAAGAGTTAGAAAGTTAGTTTTTCCACTTCTATTTAGTATATTTAAATCCAAAGTATCTGTCATTTAGATCACTTTTATTAGCCTAAGATGACGTCACTGGAATTTATTTGTATAATAGTAGAGTCCAAACGCTAATCTGAATTACTTGGTTAACCAATCACAACCCAAACGAAATCTATAAACCACAGCGTTTAGGCGCGTTAAGTAAATTTTGGTTAATTACTTTATGTTAAAGTATTACCAAAATCTTCTAATATATACCCCCCGCTTCAGACCTGTTTTCTAACTGACATATTATGCGGGTTGACAGTTGGTTTCTTAAAACACTTTTTTTCAAAATTGTTTGACAAATAGTCTACATTTTTTTTTCGTCTACATTATATTTCTTATAATTATAATTTGTTATATTGATGATAACACTTCTGAAACTGATGACTAAATAATAGTTTTAACGAAAAAGTTCCATGTTTGCAGAACAGTGTTTTATTTAGGTGAAAAAAAAAAAAAGTTGTTGCTAGAATAGTCGGAAATGCTGCGAAACACTACGTATAGTTGTCGTGCACTTGATCAAATCACTGATATAGTTAAATCGATGAGGGAAAGTTTATGCAGAAACGTTTGAATGGTCCTTTTTTAACTGAAATAATTAACTTTTTGTAACATAACAATTATGTAATATTTATAAATATTTGGGTATTAGATAAAAATTGATATTTATGAAACTAACAAGCGTAAAATAATGTTATTTGCCAAAAAAGCGACCTTTAAAAAAACTTACTAAGAACTTCTTGTTATGGCTGTGCTCCACTGCATATACCATTTACCAACGTACAAATTTAAAATTTATGTTCTTCTTTAAGTGTCACAAAGTATCTTATAGTACTTAAAACGTTTTAAAAATAACCATGTGCATAAGGGCTTTAAGGATTGATGAGCACGATCTTGGGGTCAGATTTTCAAATATAAAATAACAGATCCAGTATGGCGGAAGAGATTTCAAAAATCGTTCCGGTGGATTGGATCGATCCATCATTTTAAATTTTAAAAATTTGACATCGAATTCGTGACAAATGGAAGATTTTAAAATTTTTTCCGCCCCCTTGGGGCCCCCTCTCGAATTTTGCACATCGTGCTTTGGGGTTTATATTCAGGGGCCCCCAAAAAACCCCATTAAAAAAAAGATTTACAATTAAAAAAAATTTACTACTTATTCAAAAAAAAATCTAGTGCTTACTTAAAAAGAAAATTGGAAAAAAAAGGTAATTAAAAATCGACTTTAAA